>BSBK01004719.1:0-275000 GCA_027943335.1 Chamaecyparis obtusa
CCAATGGGTGTATCTTCTCCACTAACAAATATAACTGCATTTCTAGAGACTTGAGTTTAAATGGAGACTGTTTGTTCCCAAACATGCCCCAGTCGAGCAGATGAACCAGATGTTGCTTGAGTAAAGAAGATAGTGGTTTATTAAAGCATCTTCATTATCCCACTTGCTATTAGTTACTACTTTTTGAGCGGCTTGCCAGCTACTTCTACGCAAGATTCCTGTAATATATAATGTCCTCATGCAAGTACATGCCAGTTTTTGTAAACATTTTCAGTTCAAAAGTGTTAGTGAGCAATATCAAAGAAAAGGTTCTTGCATGTGTTATTTAGACACATATCAATAAATTAGGAAACCAATTTTCTCCTATTACATGGTAGAAATGCCTTGATTCACTTTGTCGTATCAATAGGTAGCAAAATGAGGGAAGAAATATATATTTGTGAAGAGGAAGTACAAATGTTACTGTCCAAAACCATTTGGAGAGTAATATTCTTCTCCTGATTGTAATAAGAAACTCAAAATGCAGAAGACACCAAATAGTTGGGGCATTTATTTCCTATGACCTATGTCAATTTCAGTTCAATTCCTAAGGATGATATTCTCAATGTGTAAAAATAAACTAATGTGTTATTTTAAAATGGTGTTGACTGAAATTTATGAACATATGTCAAATATCCATTTTTTTCCAAAATTTGAAATAGAACCAGTGGCAATATAATCAAATTTGTGAATTTCACATCCAATCATTGGATGTTAATCAAAAGTACAACATAGTAATATAAATTTGAGCCGATAAACAATCTTAGTCTTTATTCAAACCTACTCCTGTGTATGTGGGTTCTTGGAGGTATCTACTAAACAATGTGTGGATCTGTAATGTCCCTATCCAGGACCTTACTCACTTTGCTTAAAAGGCCTAATTAGAATTTGGATTTCTAATGCCTGTTGTGATATTATTTAAGTTTGCCTTGCTCCTTACTGATTAATATTGTAATGAATTGGTTATCCTTCCCCCTTCTCTCTCTCTCTCCTACTCTATCCTCTTCCCATTCCCCCCCTCTCTCTCTCTCTCTCTCTCTCCCCTCTTCCCCTTCTCTCTATCTATCCTACTCTCTCCCCTTCCCCTTCTCTCTCTCAACTACTCTCTCCCCACCCCCCTTCTCTCTCCTACTCTCTCCCCATCCCCCCTCTCTCTCTCTCTCTCTCTCTCTCTCTCTCTCTCTCTCTCTCTCCTCTCTCTCTCTCTCTCTCTCTCTCACACACACATCACCCTCTCTCTCTCTGTCTCAAGCTATCTCTCTCTCTCTCTCACCTTCTCACCCTCTCTCTTCCTCAATGGCTGCCCATGAATTTTTTTAAATGGCTGATTAATTTCCTTTGCTTCTTTCAATGGCCATCCATTATTTTTCTCCAATCTTCCAACCTTTCATACATAGTCGTAAAATACATATTAATATATTATACATATAAAATAATATATAATATATAATGTAACATTTAATATTAATATATATTAAATAATATTTAAAATGTAAAATGTATATTATATAATATATAATATATAATATATAATCTAATATATAATTCTAATATATAGTTTTTGATATTAATATATAATTAAATAATATTTAATGTAAAATGTATATTATATAATATTTAATATATATAATATATAATCTAATATATAGTTTTTTATGTATACTATATCATATGAAGGATCGAGAAATGGGAGGGAGAAAGTAGAGGGAAGGGAAAGTGAAAATTCAAAATTTTGTCGTCATATTCGGGTACCCGATTAGGCTCGGTATTGCTTTGTGCACCAAACCTACATGGTTAACTATTGAAATGTCTCAAATATGTATTTTTCCCCTGTTTCTCTAATTTCCAGACTTCAACAATGTAGTTGATGACTTTTTCTTCACCCGAATTTGATAAAATGAAAAGGGTATCTTAAGGAGATTATCAACTTTCTATTGATATAATTGCTGTCAAATTTGAATTCGGTAAGTAATTATTAGTTATTTTCTAATTGAGCTACCTCTAAAGTGTTGATTTATATATTGATTGAAAAATGACTAACTTTTACATGGTATAATATTTTTGAAATCCGAAAAATGCGTCACATTCTATGTTTTGCCTACTATAAGGAAAAATAAATAAAAATTGAATTTTGTAAAGTTTTGAATGAGTTAAGGTGGTCAAACATGGGAGTTTTTTTATTCTGAAAATGTTGTAGCAGAAAATTCATAATTAATTATTTTTTTGGAATAAAATTACAAAAAAATATGCGTCACATCCGGGCATGAGTCTACTACTTATATATTAAATCTTATAAAAAAATATTATCATTTGATCATGATTAAGGTGGTCAGACATACACCAACATCTTATTTTTTTTCCTAAAATTTTTGTATTGCTATATTGAAATCTATACTTTTCACCAATTATATTAATTTTTTTAGGAAAAGGCCTAATAGTTTAGAAACTACATTCAATTTCCTACATATTCTATTCTTACAACTTTTTGGTATTAGGTTGATAGCTAGTTCAAATTTTCACGTCAAGTTGACTAACCTTGATTTGTTGATTTTTCATTGCCACTTTTGGGCATAGTTTAGCCCCTCATGATCTTGCACATACCCTATTATATAATAATATTTATTTATATATATGTATTGATAGGCATTTTTGTGCACCCATATGCTTATGTTACATATACCATAAGTAAGGACACATTATTATTAATATTATAATTATTTAAATATTATTATTTAAACCGAATACATTATAATTTAAACTCACTACTATATCCACAATTATAATCATGATCTTCATATATATATATATATATATATATATATATATATATATATATATATATATATATATATATATATATATATATATATATATATATATATATATATATATATATATATATATATATATATATATATATATATATATATATATATATATATATATATATATATATATATATATATATATATATATATATATATATATATATATATATATATATATATATATATATATACACTACTATGATTAAGACATTTATTATTAATATTAATACCATAAAATTCTTTATTATTATTGATATTAAAATCACATGATTTAATCACATACTAAATCATTCCTAACAAGATACGCTAGTACATAAGTAGCTACTAATAAAGATAATTACTAAATCATACCCTCAAAAGAACAATAATTCACATCAATAACTAACAAAATTGAATGTACCATGAAGGCAATTAGAGCTACCCTACTCAAAACTTCATTCTCAATGAATGCAAAAGACAAGAAAATAGCTACAAGATCACAAAATAGAAATACATCATCCACACAAGGGACTGACTTAGGAACTCCCCACCTAAAGGTAAAAGGATCAAAGGCAGAGTTTCTTCTTGTGGAACCTGGTGATATCTCTGTAACAACAAAAATGATCGAGGATTTTGAGGGATCACTCAGACCTGTGAAGCCAGGTGGAGACGATACCTGGTACCTACAATCCTGCATCACCAAGAAGAGATACATGTATACATATGGATATACATACAAATCAGATATATGCAAACAAATGACCAAGATCGATACACCATGTGGACCTCAACTAAGTGAGTAACTACAACTTCATCCTGAGTCACGAAAACACATTAGACACATATCCATGAAACATAAAATATCATGATAATGGTTAGATTCATATCCTTGGGTTAGCCTCCATAAAACATATAAAGATAGATGGTTTTCTAATTTCATGAACATATAAATGATAACCATAAATGAGCATATCAATCATCTAATAAACATATCATCATCCACAAAACATAAATGCAAATGTATAGTTCTAACCATCATAATAGAATGTCCAAATCAGAAAGTCCAAGTATCACCATAGGAGAGGGTATTACATCCTCCCCCCTAGAGTTAGGCTTACTCCTGGAAGCCTACAAATAAATATGGATAAGCGTCTCTAAGTCTAGCAGCATCTTCCCATGTGGTGGAAGAATCATCATTGGGGTCCCATTGGACCCTTGCCTACTTTATGGTGTGACCCCTAAGGGTCAGTGTCCACTGCTACAAAATGTGTACCAGCTCTAAAGCCAGCTACCCGTCCGCTACCTATAATGCATTCCAATCCAAAACATGAGTCACATCAGGAATATACTTTCTAAGAACTGAAACATGAAATACATCATGAATATGAACAAGGCTAGATGGAAAGGAAATCCAATAAGCTACTAGTCCTATCCTCTCTAGGACCTCACAAGGGCCAACAAATCAGAGCGCCAACTTGGAGCCTTTTCCGTAACAGATTGGACTCTTCATGGACGCACCATCAAAAAGACTCTATGACCAAGAGCAAAGTGCACATCAATCTTGTGATCATTGGCATACTTCTTCTGCCTATTCTGAGCTATCAAAATATGCTCTCCAATGCGCTTGACCTGCTGTTCCATATCCTATAACATCTTAGGGCCTAAAAGTACCCTGTCCTCTAATCAGTCCCAACTTAAGGGAGTGCGGCATGGGTGGCCATATAAAGCCTGAAAAGGGGATATACCTATGGAACTATGATAACCATTATTATAAGAAAAATCCACCAAATATAGATACTCTTCCCAATGGGTCTGTCTGTCCATAACATACATCTTGAGCATGTCCTCAAGAACCTAACTGACTCACTCCATCTACCCATCTATCTCGGGATGATAGGCTGAACTGAAGTTGAGCTGAGTCCCTAAAGTATGTTGAAGTGAAGTCCAAAGAGTCGATGTGAATACTAGATCATGATCAGATATGATTTTCCTAGGAATACTGTGGAGTCTCACAATGTCCTTCATGAATACTTTGGTTGCAGAAGCTGCTAAGTAGGAGGACTGCATGGGAGAAAAATGGGCTACCTTGGTGAGTCTATCAACTGTCACCAAGATAGATTCATGTCTCCTGGGAGTAATTGGAAGTCCCACAATAAAATCCATGGAGATAATGTCCCATTTCCATTCTGGCACTAGCTGAGGTTACAATAGACCAGCAGGGTGTTGATGCTCTGCTTTCACTCTCTGAAATTCCAAACATCTAGCCATGTAGTCTACAATATCTCTCTTCATTCCTGACCAATAGTACTAGTGTAGGTCAACATACATTTTCTTCACCCCAAGATGTGCTGAATAGGGAGCCTTATGGCTTTCTTCAAGGATAAGCGCATGAAGATCTCCTACCATGGGCACATAGATTCTATTTTGTTGTTGCAATAACCCAAGGGTATCTAAGGAATATCTCAGGAAGATACCTTCCAAGGGTCTTCCTGACTCTATTTCTACCTTAACCTCCTGAAACCAAGAGTCATAAATGAGAGCTTCCCTGATTCTCTTCTCCAAATTTGTGCTTAAGGATAGTGCTAATAAAAAATGTCCACGCCTACTCAAAGCATCTGCCACCACATTCATCTTCCCTTGTATGTACTTAACCTTGAAATCATATTCACATAGAAATTCCATCCATCTGCGTTGCCTAGCATTGAGGTTAGGTTGAGAGAAGATGTACTGAAGGCTTCAATGATCTATTTGGAGTTCAAATTTGTGACCCAACAAAAAGTGTCTCCACTTTACTAAGGCATGAACTACTGCTGCAAGTTCTAGATCATGGGTGGGGTAGTTGAGCTCATGATCTTTAAGCTTCCTAGAATCATAAGCCACAACTTGTCCTTCTTGCATAAGAACCACCCCAATCCCTTCTAGTGAGGCATCTGTGCAAACTACGAAGTTTCCTAATGGTTTAGGAAGCACCAAGATTGGAGCACTAGTTAATATTTCCTTCAAACATTGGAAAGAAGCCTCACATTTTTCTGACCAAACAAACTTCTTACCTTTCCTTTGCAAGGAAGTAATGGGATACGCTATCCGAGAGAATTCTCTAACAAACTGTCTATAATAACCAACTAGTCCCATAAAGATGCATACTTTAGGGATGTTAGTCGGAGTTGGCCACTCCACTATGGCTTCAATTTTGACTAGATCAACATTGATGCCATTCCCTGATATGACGTGTCCAAGATACTTAACCTCTGTCTAAAAGAATTCACACTTTTCTGCATTTGCATAAAGTTGATTTTCCCTAAGACACTGCAATACTTGGCGAAGATGAACCTCATGTTCTTCAAGAGTTTTAGAGAACACTAAGATATCATCTAAGAATACTATCATAAATTTATCCAAGTAGGTTCTGAAAACTCCATTCATTAAGCTCATGAATACAGAAGGGGCATTTGTTAACCCAAATGGTACCACACTGAACTCATAGTGACCATACCTGGTATGGAAAGTTGTTCGATGAATATCAACTTCTTGAATTCTAAGTTGATGGTATCCTGACTTGAGATCAATTTTTGAAAATATTTTTGCCCCTTTCATTTGATCAAATAGATCATCAATGCGGGGTAAGGGATACTGATTCTTGATTGTGACTTTATTGAGTTGAAGATAGTCGATGCACAATCAAAGAGAGCCATCTTTTTTCTTCACAAATATTATTGGTGCACCCCATGGTGACATACTAGGTCTAATAAATCCTTTTTTCCAAAAGGCCTTGCAACTAAAGCTTGAGTTCTCCAAGTTCTTGTGTGGTCATATGGTACGGAGCTTTGGAGATTGGTTCTGCTCCTGGAACCAACTCAATTTGGAAGTCAATGTCCCTCTTGGGAGGCATTCTTGGAATTTCTTTGGGAAAAACATCTAAGTACTCCTATAATAGGGGATGATCTAATGATACATCTCTACTTTCCCCTTGGTCCAAGTCCTCTACTGAGACTGCAAATAATTGGCATCCTTTGTGCATGCACTTCTTGAGCTGCATCACAGAAATCATATAGAGAGAGATGGGTAGTTTCACCCCAACAATATTCTTAGGTTCTCCTAAGTCATCTAAACACTAAATGCTTTTTTTTCTACAATCCAAAGTGGCTTTGTGAGCATCCAACCAATCCATACCCAAAACTACTCCATACAAGCCTAGAGGAATTACTTGGAGATCTACTAAGGTGGAAAAAGGTCCAAGTTCTAACTTGCAACTTTGGACACAAGAGTCAAAGGCTATTCTTGCCCCAGAGGCTAGCTCAACCTTCCACCTATCTTCCTACCTTACTACCTTCAGCCCACATTGCTCTACTAAAGAAGGTGAAATAAAATAATTTGTTGCTCTTGAATCAAATAGTATGGTGGTAGAGATACCTCTTAACAAACTTGGGGTTTAGATGACTGCTCCCTAATGATTGGTTTGTCCATGGTCTAAGGTACCAAATACTTGGTGAGTTCTACCTACATTACCTACTGCTAGTTCTGAAGTGGCCTATCTATAGCTGGTTGCTGGGGAATATTTCTGAGGGAAATTAACTACAATGTGACCATGTTGGCCACAAGAGTAACATTTGGTGTTCTTAACAAAATTCATTCCTACAGAAGGTGCACTGGACTATTGATAGCTACCCTAACTAGAATTCTGAGGCATACTCTGAGGTGGCTGAGGGTTCGGTTATCTCTTTACACATTGCCAGTTGCGAGAATTATTAGATTGACAACCCCCATTTTTATTGTTGTTGCCATTGTAATTGTTGTTGTTGTTGCTTTTGTAAAACTTCCTTTTCTGGTGGTTGTGACTTCCTTTGGGAGGATAGTTTTTAGGTCCAGGTGCTCCTTGAGATTGATTCCCTTTGAAACCTGACCCAACTTGGAAGGCATTACCCCCTTGTCCACCTATCTGACCTCCTAACCCCAAGGCTATATTTTTTTCCTCAAGGAAAGCTTTGATGATTGCATCATTAACTATCTGAGGTTCAAACATTCGTACGCTATAGGCCAAGTGACCATTGAGTCCTCTAAGGAAATGTTGAGTCAACATGGGTTCATCATCCTTATATCCTGAGTATGGCTTGAGTTCCAAGAACTTCCTCTCATAGTCATCAACTGACATAGTTAGCTACCTAAGGTTGTGAAACTCTTCAACTCTTTCCTGTCTCTAGTGGTCAGATAGAAATTTAACTCAAAAGAGTTCTAGGAATAGTTCCCATGAAAGAGTGGTAATATTTATGTGAAGTTTCTCTCTCTCTATTTACCACCAAGTGGATGCAAAGTCTCTAAGGTGAATGACTGCAAACTGGGCTTTGGTATTGTTGCTATAAGGATGCATGGAGAAGAGCCTTTCCAAGTCTAGTAGCCAAGTTTCAGCGGTAAATCCACCTTGGGTTCCCTTGAAGTGGTTAGTCTTAGTCTTAAGGAGGTCTCACATGTGAGAAGCATGTGGAGCATCTTCTTCCACTGCCCGATCTCTCCTCCTAGGACTCCTTTCCCTTTCCTCATGGTGAGTGTCAGTCTCCCCACAGTGACCTTTATCTTGCCCTACATCTAACCTCTATAGAATCTATTGTAACAATTCTGTTACTTGAGCCCCCTGAAAACCTCCTGATTGATTATCAGATTGATCCCCTCTTCCCTCAAATTGTTCTTCTTCCTAAGAACTTTCATGTTGAGACCTAGGAGGGGTGTTTTGGGCACCTCCCCTTATACCACAAGTTATACAAGGCATCCTTCCATGAGTAAGAAGAAGGATAAGTTTAAGGGTCCTAGTCTAATTCTATGTTTAAGTGTTTCCTTAAATGAATAAAAGTTTTAAGAAGCATGGGCCAAATTTCCAGGGCCCCAGTGTAGCAACTTAGTGCTCTAGTACCAAATATGTCATGCCCCGCAAGGGAAACAGGTGCCCATTTTTGAGAAATTTTTGCAAATGGTATCAAAAATTGAAGTATGATATATCATTGGAAAGGTCTTTCTGAGCCTAATCCAACCATGATGGTTTCATTTTCAGATTTTGTCATTTGATTAGTTACTTTGTAGATTCTCTGATGTTTCATGTGCTAACAATTGTTAGATTTTGGATTTTGCTAACCTTGTTGGTCTAACAAGTTGTGGTTGTAGGTGCCTCTTGCTTGAATATTTTGTCAAAATTGCATGTCAAAGAGGGCTACTAATGGTTTTTGTAGGGCTGCCCAAGCATAAAAACAAAAAAAATAATCTTGCTTGTTTATTTGCTTTCCTTTTAAGTGTGGCAAAAACTAGTTGTTTCATTTATTAGGCACTTAATACCTTGTTGTAGGAATTTTGAGGTGGTAGGAGAGTATGCTCTTCACCCTTGTGGTGAAACAAAAATCTTGACCCATCTTGGGATTTTGAAAGCAAGGGGGTAATTGAATATTTTCTTGATGTGTTTGGGAGAAGTTTTTGAGATAGGGGAGTATGCTCTTCACCCTTGAGGTGAACCAAAAACCTTGAACCTCAAAAATTATCCATTTTTGTTTAGTTTAGGAATCCTTTAGCGGGCCTGCTCTTTAGCAATCAAGAGGACCGACTCAAGTGGGGACAACCTTGTCATCATTTTCCTTGGTGGTGAGTGATTCCAACTCACTATAATCTCAAGGCTATCAAGGACACCAAAAACCTTGGTACACGTAACACTTGTCTTCGTTTGATGTGAGTAGCTCATGGGATTGTGACCATGGGGAAAACATTGAACAAGAATGCTTAAGGTACTCTTGAGGCTGCGAGGTCCTAGTCCTTTATGAGGAGCAAGAGGGGTGTTATGAACGGAAGCCCTTACTAAGAACCATTAGATAGAAGCCACCCTATTTTTCCACTTGGCTTCTTGGTGCAAGGATTGATCCAAGTGGACTTACCCAGATCACCCCAAGACACTCACCATATGTGTTCCTTTGGTTGTGTTTTTGACACTTCCATGACAATGCCAATATCTCTTGTGGGCAACCACTTGGTGTGAGGCAAGGGAGCATAAAGTTGTGGGCCACGTTGCTAAGTAATGAGCCTTGTCTTTCTAGGTAGTAAGTGCTTGAAGTGTTTTCATTGTGCTATACCAGTGTAAACATTCTCAAAAATCAAACATCACAGTAATGCTCATAGATTTTGAATTTTGATATCACAAGTGCTTATCTTGGCAAGGTTGCTTTTGCCCTTATTTCAAGTGTTCTATGACATGTTTGATCCCATACTATTTGCAAACCTGTCAATTTACTGCTGTCATTGTGATTGAAATAAAAAAAACCAACCTTCAAACTGAAATTCTGATCAAACCGTCCTTAAAATTGAGATTTTTAGCACTCACGGGTCAAGAGTCGTATAATACTAAAAAGTCATCGCACATCCCCCTGAGAATTGTCATCATTGAGCTTATTTGTGTCATCTTCCAGTCTTCCTTGGTCATTCTAGGTCAGATCTTAGGTGTTGTGACATGTTGCTCAATACCCATATGAATTTCAATGGTATCAAATTGCAAACAATGACTCTTGGTCTTCTTTCTTCCACATCTATCATGTCTTCCTAGTCTCCCATTTTCATCCTTTATCTTCTTTCTTCATACTTCTTCCTAAATTCTTCATGTCTTCTTGATTCCTTTCCTCTTATTATCTAGTCTACCTTCTTCTATTCATCTCTTTTATTCATTTCTTCCATGCTTGATTCCTTCTCTTCTACAACCATGAATTTCAACTACCTTGCCATGGAACCTCTCTTGAGAATGGATGATTTTGAACTCATTTCTCAATTTGAAGAATTTTATGCCTCCATTGGTTCTTTTAAATATGGCATGGGTGATAAACTTATAGCAAAAAAAAAAAAAAAAGTCAAATGAATCAGACGCCTTTGCTAGAATCATCCACATGATCCTGTCATGATCTCCTTCTTCCAAATATTATTCATCTTCTAAATTTTCTCATCATTCCTCACATTCTAAGTCTTATCATGACTCTTATAAACATTACTCACATTCTTCATCTTCCAAATATTATCATGACTCTTCTAAACATTATTCAAATTCCTCATTATCCAAGTCTTCTTCTTCCATGAAGTCTTCATTTTCCTCTTCTTCAAAATCTCGTTCTTCTTCTACTTCTCCCAAGAATCTTACTTCTCTTCAGAAAACATATCATAATGAGCAACGTGATGATACCTATGACACCTATGTTCCTAAGAGTCCTCCTCGTCGTGTGCTTAGGCTTACTAAAGGGTCATCCTATTGGGTAGATTGTGATGGTTATCCATATGACTCTGATTTTGAGATAAATTATGATATTTGTTGTGAACAATATGATACATCTACTTCTATTGAGGAAGAGAAAGCTTTCCGTGCTGATTATAAATGTAGATACTATGAGCATTTCTCCTCTAAGAACATTCATGCTGAAAATAAAGATGACACTCTCAAGCAAGATCATGTTAATGCTAAACCTTTTTCTTGTGATGGTTCCCTTCCATTCGCTACTTCCTCCAATAACCATACACTTCTCAAAGCTTCTGAATCTTTCACAAATCCTTCATCCAACAAAGATCCTAATGCTTTTCATGCAATTCCCTATAGTTATTCTCAAGGGCCACCTCTTAAAGATACTCAAGCTAACCTTCACTTGGCTGAAAATACTTTCAATAATGCTAAACCTAAAGAGCCTAAGCCTTTAAACGCTATAATGCCTACTTCATCTCATCCTTCACCATCTCCTCTAAAGTCTTCCATACAATTCCAATATGCTTCCTTGTCCTTAGAAGTGGCTTTATGTCAAGAGGACTCTAAAAATGATAAAGAAAAGAATATAAATAAAGATCAAGATCAGGAACCCTCCATATCATCCAATTCTCTTCATGATGTATCTCCTCCATTTCATGGTTCTTTTGATCCTCTACACTCTTCCGCATTCATTCCACCATCTCCTAAGTAAGATCAAGCTACTACTTACACCGTTGAGCTTATTGATAATCAAAATAACCTTACCACACTTGCACTTTCCAAAGATGATACTTCCATTAAGGTTATTAAAAATGGTGTTGTTACTTCTGATGTAAAGCCTATTGAAAATCAAAAGAAATTTGATATGCTTATGCTACCCAAAGCTCCTTGTCAAGATCAAATTCTTCCATCTTCTTGTTCTACCATTCCATGTTCACTTCCGCTTTCTACTCTTCCTAAATCTTCACAAGCTTTGAATGATCCTATCAAAGAAACTTCTCCTATTCAAGATGTCCAAGATCCTATTGAAAATTCTAATGTTCACTCTAAAGATGCTAATATCCTTGGTTGTGATATAGATGCTGATGAACTTATTGATTATCCTTTTGCAGCTTCCACTTCCATCCTTGGACCTCTTCCACCACTGCTAAGGGCTTCATGTCTTCCTTCCATCTTGGGCCCTTATGTCCCTTCACTTTCTCCTCCTAACTCTCCTAATTCATCATCCATCTTGGGTCCTTACGTCCCTCCATCTCATATCTTTCCTCAAGATCAACATAGATGCATACCCTTGAATCCTTTTCATCCACCCACCCATCTAAACCAGTCGTATTTTCCTTCTTCTTCCACAAGTCCCAAGTCTTTTGGAAGTAACTTGAATGTTCAATACAAGAAAAAGAAGCAATACAAGAATCCATCAAAAAAAGATCACCATGTCCCCTCTAATTGACATGGAGGCATAAAGTCAAAAGAGATATCTAAGAAGAAAACTACAAGACAAGTATGGGTTCCAAAATCCATCATTGAAGATATTCTCTCTAACACATCAACAGAAAATAAAATACTTAAAGCTATATGGATTCCAAAGTCTCTCTTGAAAAAGTCTCATGCTGAGCAAAAAGTGAAGTTGACATTCAAGCTTCCAAAGGCTTCCACTTCATCTTTTTCCAAAAACATTCTTCCATTCCATGTGCCTGAACCACAACCTCTGCTAAATATTTGTTATATTCCTTCTCATATTCCTTCCTTCACATTTCCTCCATCCTCTCGCCACCCTTCAAGGTGTGTGTTGATGTTGATCTTGCCTTCCTTTCCATCTACCCTTTCACAATCCTTCCATTCATTATCCTTCTACCTTCTATCATTTTTCCTCATTTGCCTATTCCTCCTATCTTCCAACCTCACTCGCTTTACATAAAACCTTATCCTCCATTTTTCTCTTCCATCTTCCTTTCCCTATCAGCATCTTTGAGCATATCATTTTGAATCCTTGACATATTATGGTTTATCCTTTCAAGGAGCATTATCTGCAAAGCTTGCCTTCTTCCAAAAAAGAAAATTTCAAAAAAAAAATAGAAAAATTCAAAAAGAAAACAAAAAAAATTGAAAAAATTAAAAATGTGCCATGGTGAAAACCTGGAAACAGGCACCTTGGTAGCAAAATTAATGAGAAATAAATTTTTCCTATGGTGAAAACTACTCTCTTGTGGTGCCTTGGACAAGTATCATGATGAAAACCTGGTAATCAGGCATCATGCGTAGTTCTTCTACATGTTTCATCCATTCCATTCCATCTTTGATCTTGACAATGTTGACCTATACTCGAACATTTGCTTGTCTTGTGAGCTATCTTACGATGATCTTGCTTTTAGTCCTTTCATGTCTAGCCTTCATCTTCATTTTCCTTCATTCATTCTAGCCTTTCGCTATCCTTTTCCCCTTTGTTCTTGATATAATAAAAAAAAGTAAAACATGATGCTATGAAGCCTCTTGACATGTCTACTCCTTTGGACTGCATCCTTTCCTTCTTTTGCATTACACTTTTGAGGCTTATCCTATGCTAGCCTTTCATTGCTTGTCCAAATGTGCTTTACATGACATTTTTTCCCTAGCTTGGGTACTCTTGAGGAGTTTGACCTTGAGGATTTCTTCCCTCCATTCACCTTCATTCTCCTTTCCTCCATCTCATTCACCAGCTTGCTCATCCTTCTTGTCCTCCACCTTGCAACATTTTGGGACTACACGATGTGATCTTGCTTGAGAGTTTGATGCATGTTCTGTCTGGGGGCATCCTTTGTACATATTTATGGATCCTGAAAAAATACCAAAAAAATTGATATATGATGCTGAAAAATCCTAAAAAGCATATACAGTTCTAAAAAAATATAAAAAAATAAAAAAATACAAAATTTTTTTAAAAAAATAGAAAAAGTGCCTTGGTGAAAACCTGGAAACAGGCGCCTTGGTAGCAACAATCCAAAAAAAAACTAAAAAAAAAGAGAAAAATTGCAATAAAAATCCAAGTGGTGAAAACTTGGACACAGGCGCTACTTGAGGCCTTTGCACTCCTATTTCTTAGCCTGCGTCCTCGACACTTAGCCTTTCTCCATCATGCCTTGACCTTATTTGACTTGGTCTGGAATTGGTCTTTGTCTTTGTCTAAGGGGCATACTTGTTAGCATAGGTTTTTTAGGTGCGTTTGTCTCTTGGGGCATTTCACAACAGGTGTTTTTCAACACCACCCCAAACAATGTTTTTCAACACTACCCTTGCGTTGAGTGTTTCTTAACACTTATCAGATGTCTTACCCAATAGTCTAGTTTGATGCGATATTTCTCATTTGTAGATGCGATGATCAGAGTCTGACTCTATGACCAACACACACGCATTTAAACAATCAACTCATTGAGATATGTTGACTTTATTTTTCTTTGTGTGCTGTCTATGAGGATTTCTTTGATGAGTGGTCTCTCCTTGAGAAGTTTTCGATGATGCATAGCTAGAAGACTGAGGGTATGAGAACATGTTTTCTTTCTTTATCTGCTTGTGGGTATATTTTGTTGATCCTAAATGTCATGAGCATTTTTGCTGGTCTTACTTGACACTATGGATTGACAGGGTATTATCCTTAACTGTTTCGCGAGTGCATGCTTCTAGTTATCTTGACTTTCATGTGTCTTGATACAAGCATAATCCCACCATATCAAACTTAGGTAATCTCACTGCATTAGTCATCTGGACCTACATGTCTTTGATGCCTAGGTGAGCTTCCCACATTCCTATCTGATAAAGATCATATTCATATCCACATAGTCACACTAGTGTGCATTGTATGATCTTACGACGCTACCAATAAACGCTCGATGATGATAATTAGATGTCTATAGGCGTTGTGACCTTAGAAGTCAACCACTTTTCATAGTAGTTTGCATTCTTAGGTTCATCATAGTTTAGTTTTTGCATCTTGCATATGGAGAGAGCTCTTCTTTTTATCATCTACAGACTAGTTGGTCAACTGTGCTCATTTTCTGATTCTTCTTGATCATATCTTTCATTTCTGGTCTTTCATATCACATCATTTTCTATCCATTTTTAGACTCAAAATCAAAATCTGAGTCGCATTTCCAAATTTTCTCATTCTTCTACACAGTTGACTGACCTTTTGAGGCATAATTCTTTGATTTTCAATGGAATTTCTTCCTTCCATGTCTCTCAAATTTTCTAGTCTTTCATCCACTCTATTTCTAGTCTTCTATTTCTATTCTTCTACTTCCTCACTAGGGCATGTTTCATTGCCTAATGGTTAACCTATTGACCTTTACCTTCGATTGTGATTTTATTATGATTTGATCAACCTTATCAATTTTTTGTCTCTCCTCTACTTGATTTCGATTTCAATTCTGAGGGGGCAGTATTTATGGGATTCTCATCCCCGATTCCTTGATTTTCCTGATTCAAACATCTTTTGTGAGCTTTTGCTCAAATTTGAGATTCTTATCTCTTACTTTGAATGTGATCCCGAATCGACCTCATGTTCAAAGGCCTTTGTTTATGCTTTGTCTGGATATGATCCCGAATCAACCTCATACCTAAGTTGTTTTGTGATCCCAAATCGATCTCACATTGCAACTTCATTCTTTGACTGCATGTGTTCCCAAATCGATCACACATTAGTCAAAGAGGGGCAAATGTATGCACCCTAAAATGGTCGCCTAGACTTTGGGCCCCATTTATTTGATTTATCAATCCTGAATCATTTTTATCAATAATCAATATTTTTAACATTATCAATTTCTTGATCAAGTCTTAATTTCGATCATATATTGGATTTTTATCCTATGGGCTAATCATTTATCCTAAGTCTTTATTTGATTAAAAGGAATATTTCCTCCCCTTTGGATTAAATAAAAATCCCCACCTTTCCTCTTGTCCTAAGTTGCACAAATAAAGCATTATTCCTATTTTACAAAAAGGAAAAAAGCACTTTTGTCTCACATGGACACAAAGTCAAATCCTATTGGAGGATACTTGTGCACACAGATTGCTCCTCTTTCAAACTCCACCACCGATTAAGACTTTTGCCTCTTAATCTCAATGGTCCATTCCTTTGCATTTCTTATAAAAGGAGAGCTCTCTCCTTCATTTGCATATCCATCTCTTTCATGCTATTGTTATGCTGCAGGTTTTCTAGGTGCATTTGGAGCTTTTGGAGATCATTGCTACATCAAGCTCTTCTTGGATTTCCTCATTGCTTCATAGTTTAGACTTTATTTCTTGCATTATCATAGCATCCATAGCTTCATTTCATAGCTTAGTTTCTTTTTATGCAATAGATTAGCTTCACATAGCTTAATTAGGGGAATTGTAATCCATTGCTATTTCCATTTCATAGCTTAGTTTGTACTTCCATTTTCATAGCATAGCTTGCACATTTGCATTCTCATTCTTAGCTTGCATTGCATTGCATTTCCATTTGATTCTTTGGAGACATTGGCACTCTTGCCCTTGTCCTCATTCGAATCTCTCATTGTATGGTTGACTAGCAAGGTCACAAGCTCAATAGCTCTAGCTGAGAGCAAATTCATAATCTTGCAACTCCATGCATAGAGAGCTATGAGCCACTTTGTGAGGCCTCATTCTTGAGAAACCTTGCATATAATGGTTCATAGAAGTGCACCATTTTAGTGTGTACAACATCCATCTCCTCTTGGGAGGTAACAATAATTTTACATCATGAAAAATAATCACAAAGCCTTCATTCTTCAAAGCAAGCATGAATCTTCAAACACTGCATCCACAAAAGATACCTTGATAAAAAGATTTACCACCCAACCACGTGGATACCAAAAAGCCCACTCCCCCATGCTAGGAGATAAAAACCAAGGTCCACAAAGAAGGGATAGCTAGGCCATACCTAGTGTTGGGTAACCTTTCCCAAATAGCAAAAACAAAGAAGATCAAAGTATAAATCTTTTCCCAAAGGTTCTAAGGCTTGGTAGAAAATCTAAGCAACAACCTAAGTGAGTGTCATCACATAGACCTCACCCCTTAGATTGTCCTGGTACTATCCACTCTGGCCCCCGGCCCCCAAGTAGGCACATGTGGAGTTGAATGCCTTTCGTACAAACAAGTGCCATTCGATCGTACCTACACATAGGCACCTTCTCCCACTCCCATCTATAGCCTTTACTAGCACTACTGGCATGGGTGAGGCATGTATTTATATTTTTAGTTTTTGAACCCATTCCCATTATTTTTCATTAAATTATCACTTGTTAAATAATTCTTCAGTCGGTTATCCTAGTTCTAGCCACTTAGGGCCCCAGCCCCGCACTGAGAGCCACTCACTTAGTGTTCCTAGGTTTTCTACCCTTAACCCATACATCACAAATACATCATACATGTATTAAAAACACATCATATACACATTTGAGAACTACATCAAAGAATAGAAAATAATAAGATAGTTTAGGGATGTTTAGGAAAATTAGGAACATTTAGGGAGGTCTAGAGTGGTCCTGATCCCCCTAGACAATCTTAAACCCTAATCGTTCTTTCTACACACATCCTCACCCTATTTAATCATCTAGATGCACCATATAACCTCTACCCAATGAGTAATAATCATGTATAGTTTATACATCAATTCCATGTAGCTTTTACAAAATTCAGTCTCCCTGAAATTTAACTAAGTCTGATTTTTCAAAAAACTAAAATCTTGAAGTTGCATCTTAACTCCTAGGAAGCTGAAACCTATTCCAATCATCCAAAAAGGTACGTAATTCCTTTATATAAGTATAACTTAAAGTATAAGAAATTATACTTGTATAAACGAACCAAACAATACTAATTCTCGGGAATACAATACGACATAAAATATGAACCAAACAATACTAATTCACAATACTAATTCTCGGGAATACAGTATGACAAAAATTAACAATACTAAATCTTGAGAATGCAATATAATAGAAAATAACATAATACAAATAATGTTTCCAGATTCTCTAAAGCCTAATACGAGATCAAAACAATAATACTAGCTCGGGAATGAAATAATACTAATTCTCAGGATTCTTGTTTGCGGAACAACAAATAATAACAGGAACTAAAAAATAACACGAATATGGTTTTAAAATGACTACACACAAACCCCAACCCAGGATCACAAAGTTGCACATGTTTTAATGGAAAAAATTTAAATATATATGTACTGTGCATAATTTTTAAAAATAGAAAATTAAATACAAATAGTCCTAAAATGGCTTCCATTGTATAAATAAGGGTTTTAGGAATAATTTTTCTATCTTGTTTTACTATGGTAATTTACCAAATGCATTTCCCAAATAAAATATAACATAGCCTTACTATAGTATAATAATTTTCTTTATTTAATTTATGATATAATAATATTTATTTATATATATGTATTCATAGGCATATGTGTGCACCGATATGCTTATGGTACATATACCATAAGTAAGACACATTATTATTAATATTATAATTATTTAAATATTAGGAATATTATTATTTAAATCAAATACATTATAATTTAAACTCACTACTATATCCACAATTATAATCATGATCTTCATATATATATATATATATATATATATATATATATATATATATATATATATATATATATATATATATATATATATATATATATATATATATATATATATATATATATATATATATATATATATATATATGATTAAGACATTTATTATTAATATTGCCTTAGGCATTTTGTTATTATGAGTATTATAAAATAATACCATAAAATTCTTTATTATTATTGATATTAAAATCACATGATTTAATCACATACTAACTCGTTCCTAACAAGATACACTAGTACATAAGTAGCTACTAATAAAGATAATTACTAAATCATACCCTCAAAAGAACAATAATTCACATCAATAACTAACAAAATTGAACGTACCATGAAGGCAATTAGAGCTACCCTACTCAAAACTTCATTCTCAATGAATGCAAAAGACAAGAAAATAGCTACAAGATCCACAAAATAGAAATACATCATCCACACAAGGGACTGACTCAGGAACTCCCCACCTAAAGGTAAAAGGATCAGAGGCAGAGTTTCTTCCTGTGGAACCTGGTGATATCTCTGTATTAACAACAATAATCAAGGATTTTGAGGGATCGCTTAGACCTATGAAGCCAGGTGGAGATGATACTTGGTACCTGCAATCCTGCATCACCAAGAAGAAATACATGTATACATATGGATATACATACAAATCAGATATATGCAAATAGATGACCAGGATCAATACATTGTGTGTACCTCAACTAAGTGAGTAACTATGACTTCATCCTAAGTCACAAAAACACATCAAACACATATCCATGAAACATAAAACATCATGATAATGGTTAGATTCAAATCCTTGGGTTAGCTCCATAAAACATGTAAAGATAGATGGTTTTCTGATTTCATGAACATATAAATGATAACCATAAATGAGCATATCAATCATCTAATAAACATAAATGTAAATGTATAGTTCTAACCATCATAATAGAATGTCCAAATTAGAAAGTCCAAGTATTGCCATAGGAGAGGGTACTACACAAGGGAAGTGTTACAAGACTTAAGATGTTTTTTCCATGGTGTGTCATGCCTCATATTGTGCTACATGAATTGTAGAATGCTTTGGGCTGATTAGTAACCTATTTTTTTAATGTATTTTCACACATTACTTTTGAATCTAGATTTGGAAGAAGGTGCAAAGCATATGGATAAATTATATTAGTTAGAAAAGAACCTTTATGATGTATTTGGGTCCTCTTTTTTTCCTCTAGTGGACCACATTGAGTATTTTGTTTAAGGTATCCAACTTTATATTAATAATGCCTACTTTCTTATTCTCGACCTTGTTGATGTTTTTGACAAACAAATCTCTATATATTTTCACAAAAAGGAATGAGATTGAGATAAGAGTGAGCAATAAAGCTATGAAGTTTGTATGATATAAGTGTGAAGGTGAGTTTATGCAAACAAGGTAGAACTTAGGTGCTTATTGATGAATCAAATTGAAAGTCATTAGAGTGAATTAGGAAGTTCAATTTTATTTTTGCTAAATCAGTGAGTTTCTATTATATTTTTGTTCATTGAGGATTAGTGTAATCCTTGACAGTGTGGCTAATTTCGTAGGGACAGTGAGTTTCTTGGCTTCTGACCTAAAAAATTGTAATCAAATATTTGGATATATTGAGTACATTTCTTTTAATGTGGTTTTTTCCATCTTGGGTTTTCAACATAAATTTAGTGTTCACATGTATTTAGAATCATTACTTTATTTTCTTCTAGTTGATTAAAATAATTCAAATCAAAGATATAATTGTTATAATATTAATTGTGTTGATTCATCCCCCCCTCTCAACACCTAGTATTTTTCAATAGTGTCAACTTGAAAAGGCTAAGAAGTTACTGAGGTAGAGAAGCTAGTAAAAGATGTATCATTGATTGATGAAGAAGATTTGAAGAATTGTTAAAATTGATGAGGATTATTTGAAGAATTCTATGCAAAAATGAGTATTTTATTAATGACATGATTGAATATGTGCTTGAAGGATAATATATGGTTGGTATTGATAATTTAGATGTTCTCATGTTGATTCTAAGACAATATAAGGTATATTTTAGATATGGAAATATGACATGTGGGAATATGTAAGAAATGTATTTGAAGCCTTATGGGAGAATCCTCTACATTCCATTGCATATGATGATACTAGCTTGGGGTTTTGGTTACAATGATTATATACTATAAATATTACAATATAAAGGTTTTCAAGTCAACAACTATTCTTCTGACAAAGTTATGATGTATTGGTGTCTAACAATAAGCTTGGATGTCAGGAAAGGATAAGGCAGACTAAGAGAATGCTCCATATTGGAACTTCAAAGTATGCAATTTTGTGGACATGGTCAGATGATTTGTGCAATGTTTAAGTTCAGATATATTTTGATGGATTTCTTTGTAGGTGAATATTTGTTGTCACAAATATAATACTGTTATTTGTGTTGCCTCTTAGACAACTCAACTATTTATAGAGGTGACTATATTTGATTTTTATTGCTCCAAATATCAATAAGTAAATATTTAAGAGATTAAGGATGATTGTGTCATAGTGTGGTGCACTTGGATAAGGCCATGTATTTTAGAAAATATTTTTAGGTTGACCAATAACCTATTTTTAATGTTTTTCTACATGTTACATTTGGGTCTGACTTATGAGGATGTTGTGATGTGTGCATTTTAATTATATCATTTGAGGAAGACTTATTATGATGGATTTGGGTCCCCTTTATCTCTCGGGGTGGACTACATTGAATATTTGTGCTTATAGTGACCAAGTTTGTATTGTAACATGCTTATATTTTTCATGTTCGGACTTGTTGATGTTTCTAATGGTAAAATCTCTATATATTACTAAAAATGGAAAGTAAGATAATATGTGAGCTAATTTCAAAGTATGTGTGGATCAAGTGAAAATACTAAGTAAAGGAGATAAGGAAGAACATAAGTGTGAGTGGTTGAAGTAGTCAGAAAGGTCATAGAAGTAGATTAAGAGATCCTACACTTTTCCTATTTTCATTGCGCCTACTAGAAGGTTTTGTGTTATTTTAGTAGCATTTTGAAGATTTATATTTATTTACAAGACTCTAGGATTAGTTAGATATTTGGTAGTGCACCTAAATAATCAGGGATAGTGAGTTCATTGGCTTCTAGCCTAAAAATTTGTAATCAATTATTTCATATAGTGAGTAAGATTCTCACTGTAGTTTTTCCCACTTTGCATTTTGCACATAAATTTAGTGTTCATGTGTGTATTCTTTCATTACTATATCTTTTAGTGATAATTAGTTGATTCAATAATTAGTTTTTGAGAATTGCTTGACATAATTGTTTATGTTGATTCACCCCTCTCTCAACATCTAGTAGTATTCAACAAAGAGTGAGATAGACATAGAGGGAGATGGGAGAGAGGGAGAGAGATAGGGAGAGAGATAGGTTTAAATCTCAATGGACTTAAAGAGAGTTAGATAAAGAGAAAAATATACGAAAGGAGGGATTCTTCTAAAATTTATAAAATATGCATTACAAATCTTAGAGATATGAAACTATTCTCAAACATCTTGACAGTGTACATGTGAAATGTAACTTGTAAAGTATACATTATATATTTTTGTGTCTTTTTCTTTCTTATACATAACTTTAATATTTTTTGCATATATCCTAATAAAAAAATAGTGTGGGGAGGAACTAAAAACTTGAGATACAACATGTATTTCATTTACCTTTTATTGAGAGAAACACATGGTGTATGCATTTTTCTTGTTTAATATAACATGTACGCATTCAAAACACATACATATTTTATTGTCATAAAAGCATGTATGTGGTTATTTTTCAAATAACATGTACACAATTTTAATTCACATACCAAGTATACATTTAGGCTTATACTTAGGCTTGAATGACCCACCCTTGGCTTTGGAGCTTCATTTCCCTCCTTTTGGCATATTTTTTCCTTCCAATCTTGTTTCTCAACTTCATCGTTGTCAGGTTTGAATATTATCAAGTGGGTATTTGTAAAATTACCACCATAACTTTGCACATCTCTTGAGCTTTCTAAACATATAATTTTTTTAGATTTAAAAAATATTAACATATTAATCATTAATTTTTATTTTATTTTTTGATCGAAAAAAGGCTAAAGCCCTATAATTTTATTAATAATAAAAAGATTTTACATACAGAACCCTACTCAGTGCAGGCGCTAGTAGGAAAGAGCAGGGTAGAGAAAACCTCCAACCGTGCCTGGGACTTAATTCCAGATACTAATACATAGTTTCATGGGCATTCCCATGACTCGATATACATCGAGATTTTGAAAAAATTACATTGTTTTCAGTGGGCATACCCACAACTCGAACTTGTCGAGGGTACATATATGCTTAGATATTTACAATTTTTACTTGTGATTTTAATTATAAGATTGAATTCCATATCCAAATATATGGGTATTAATTTGTAGATCCAACTCAAATCCTTTGAGAGAGGAGTGATATTGTTGTTGTTGGGTGATTCGATCTGCAAAAGAAACAAAAGGATCCAAAACCCTATCCTCTTACATGGTTAGTGTTTCAAACTAGATTAAAATAATTGTTAAAGACCTTGTTTATTTACCAACAGAGGATAGCATGGGTTACCTGACTCTATGTACCTAGAATAATTTACCAAAAATTCATAGATCATAGTTCATACAATTAAGCTCCCCTACTATCTCAATATGAGTTAAATTATTGTACTGCTCAGACAATTCTAATCCATATTCTAACTGATTTAGAAACCTTGAAGCAGAGGATCCGAACATCCTTAAACCAACTACATTATTAGAGAAAATAAGCTGCAACCCTTAACTTGAAACCTTAATTAGAAATAATTAGCAAAACCGTGCTATATTAAAGTCTAAACTATAAATCACAAGAAAGGGTGAAAGGATACTCCCTTTAGCTTTAAATGTCACTTAGCACTAATCACTGCATACCAGATGAAGATAAGCTCCCTATTGCTATAAAAAACCCATAGCACAAGCTTATTTGGCCTAAGAAATCAACTCTCCACCTACTGCACCAGGTCTAGGCACGACAAAAGAGCAAGACCGGCCAAGAAATTTCCAAAGAAATAAATTGTATATATGCATATATATAGAGACCTTTATATATGAATATATACCATTCTTATATATGAGCAGGTATTTATTTTATATATATACCTATATATTAACATAAACATATAAATATATATATATATCATTAAGTAAATACCTGTGCATATATATGTATATGAATGTGTGTGTGTGTGTGTGTGTGTGTGTGTGTGTGTGTGTATATATATATATATATATATATATCCCTTTATACCAGAGTTACAATGCAAGCACGATCATTTCAAAAAAAAAAATTCAAAATCACCTAACCCCACCGAGGAATAAACACAGAAATGATAGGGGTCAAGCCGTAGCAATTGACAATCCATTCTGCCCACTCTGGCCACTCAAAAATTGAATTTTGGTACCTCCTGCCACAAAAAAAAATTTAGCAAGTACAAACGGTCACCATGCATTTCACGGGCTTGTGCTCCTTAACCATTTGCCCCTAGTCGTGCAATTGCGTAGTCACCAACCTTGACTGCCACAGGAAAATGGGCCTCAATTTGTGCTTGGTCGCATGATCGCATAGCACGGAGACAGGCTATGTGAACATGTGACCACCCGCACCCCCTTTATCTTGCCGCAACCGCCACCGTGACAACAGTTGTTGCATGATCGCATAGCCAGGAGATGGGCTATGCGAACATGCGACAACCTACAAACCTTAACCATGCCGAGCAAAACCATCACCGCCCACCGACCAATCGAGAACCACCAGACCACATGAAGTCAACACCAAGGGTTCTGTCGCATGATCGCAAGCCGTGGAAATGGCCCTTGTGATCATGCGACAAGACCATTAGACCACTACATCTGTCACACACCGGCCAATAGAACACTACCACTTAGCATCCAGAAGATGGCCCATCACCTACTACCGGGCCCTAGGGACACGTGGCAAGTGGTCGCATGATCGCATGTCAGAAAAGTCTAACATGCGGCCATGCGACAGCCAATCATAAGCTGCCACATAACCACCAGCGCAGTCACTGCCGAAGAGACCCCACCTACAAAAAACTTTGAAAATCTAAGCCCACCATCATGCGACCGTGCGACTAAGGCAAGCTTAACCACCAGCCAAGTCACCAGATGTTAACTGCTTAACCGCTAGAATCTAGCGACAAGGAGATAACCATTGGTCTCCAGGTCGCAGAATGAAAACTTAACCGCTGAGAAACTAAACACCGCAGAAGACTGGGACCCATGCGGACAGATGGCAATCGGTTGCATGATCGCATGTCAGAAAATTCTGACATGCAGCCATGCGACAGCCAATAAGAACATGCCCCTTGCCTCCCCTCTGACACCGAGCCCACTTCACCAAAGAGACGCTTAGAATAAACAAAATCAATGGTAGGTGCATGATCACATGGGGAAAGAATATTCCATGCAGTCACACGCCAACCGTTGATCTCCTCCCTCTGCCACTTTGAAGAAACTGGCCCCACATCATTGCACTTGCGCACCTAAGAAAAGGTAGACTGCCAAGCAGTTGAACAGGACTGGGACCCACATGGCTAGGTGCCAAGCAGTCACATGATTGCATGTCAGAAAATTCTGACATGCAGCCATACGACAACCAATCAGGAAGAGTCTGGACCCACCATCCAATCGGACCTGCGTAGTTAAGACCTAGGTTGAAAACACACAAAGTTTTCAGCACCAAAAGACAAGTGCACAAAGCTGGAGGGCAAAGGTTGAAAACAACGAGGGTTTTCGGCAAAAGATAAAAAACACACAGGAATATCGACAGACTGAAAGATAGCAGGGAAGCCAAAAACATCATGGGTTTTTGAAAACACTGTGAGTTTTTTATACTATGGCAGAATTTTAAAAAATGTTTCCTACAAACCTTATAATTTTAATAACTTTCTGGGTTTTGCGAATTAGGTTTAGAACAAAACAATCACCAAACATTCAAATCAAGGGTCTAGTTGCTCAATTCTAGTACCAGAACAACCTATACACTCAATTGCTCAAAAAGTTAGAAGCTTGAGAAAATAGGGACCATGCTTCCATCTTAGCCTTCACTGGCTATTATCTCACTAAGGTCCGATATTATCCATATACTTAATGCTGTTCAAATTGCCATTAAACTAAGATTTTTTAGTTTGTAGTTTATAATTCAGGATATTTCCTTTAGCACAATTCCTTAGAGCATATTTCAATAGCAACATCACCTTAAACTGGTTGAAGACATTCATTTACCATCTAAACTGGAATAAAATAGTAAGCTAATGTATTGGGCTACCAAATCCACTATTTGCACAATACCATTATCTATTCTTAGCTATTCTTATATTTAAGAGTAGCAGGAATGAAGATAGCATCCAGTTCCACAGACCATTATTTCCCCATTTATTCGGTAGGTGAATTCATTATCAAAGTGTTGATCACCCATCGCATGTTCAATTTCTCTTCTCGTGGAGTCTGGCAGTGTTTTGAGGATCTGGTTCCATCTTTCTAGGAGGATGTGTCCTCTAAAGGCCATGGATCTATTTCCTTTGGTGTAGAAGGTGAGCAGTCTGGACTCCATGTTTTAAAGTATACCGAAGAAAGGTTGATTTCATACTATGAGGAATGTAATCAGGGCTCTGTCTGAAACTATCGAGGATATGATGGAAGCCTAAGGAAGTTACTAGAAATGTGATCATGTTGAGTTCCATCCTTTGCTATCGTGGATAGCTTGCAATGATTATTGGTACAAGCCTCCTCTGGAAGTGCTACTAGATTGTTCTAATTTGTTCTTGAATCATAGGAATGATAATATGGTATTCTGTAAAAACTTCCTTCCTTTTATAGAAATTATTACACTACGCTTTGTAAGAGCTTTCGAGAGGGCGCTTGGGGATTTTAAATAACTTATGCTAAATCCTTATGCCTCGAGGCTTAAATGAGTTTTAGTAATGCCATGTTTATCTAGGAATCTAGGTTAAGCTAAAGCAGAGTTTGTTCTAATATTAGAAGATAGTGCTCGACAATTTGGTTAAATAACTATGATGGATATTTATGATTCAAGAGATACATCAGTATCGCTATGGGTGAGGCCCATGTTTTCTTAGATTCCCTAAAAACAAGTTAAGCTAGAATAGCTAATCAGGACCATGTCATCTAAAGACTTAAGAAGCCATAGTATAGATGGCTAATCTAAGGAAGACTACTACTATTAAGGATTCCAATGAATATTGAGGTTAACTTGAAATACCGTTTCCGAGGTGTTTATATTAAATATAAAGGTTTATTGGTAGTTGTATTGCTTAAGGATTAGACTGTCCATAGAAGTGAAGAAGCTTCGATTACAATCTTCCTAGAGACTCAGTGGTAATTATTATTTGATTAACTTATTAAATATAAGGTCCAGGCCGTTATACTTAAGTAATCATGATTAAAGCAATGTCCTTAATTATGACCATTAATAAGGGTTCTCTAGGAAGTCTATCTTTAGGATGATTAAATATATACCTAGACCATACTATGATTAGTCAGCTTAATATACTAAGATTTAACTATATATTGTAATACTACCTCCCATTGATATAATGATCAAGCGTAGCTCTCTCACTTCTTAAATCTTATATTTATATTTTTCCTTTATTAGCAAGAGAGAGCCTCCTATATTTATATCTCTTACATGTATGTACATTCCTTAACTTACATCTGAACTTTTCCCGTACTATAGAGGGGTTTAAAGTCTTGCGATACTAAAAATTCATAAAAAGGCTCAGATTCTATACAATGAAGCTTTGAACCCTTGGTTGTCTTATCTTTTTAAGCTTACATTTTCTATCTTAGTCTACTACTTTCAGCTAGATTTTATTGATGGAAGCCTTACCTCAACTCTGTCAATCTTATAGTATGTTTAAGCCTAACCTAGGTAGATTCTAAAACTGACGGTTCTAAGAGGTGTCTGTATTTAGTAGGATGATTAGCGAGCTTATCTTCCTTCTTGGTCCTTTGCCTAGATCTACCTTCAAACACTCCTTCAACCCGTAACAAGAGTATTTTTCCATAGTTACCACTCTGTTGGCCCCTAGATTGGCTAGCTTGTCAGCCTTTGTGTTACCTTCTCTATAGGTATGTTTGATCTCATAATTTGAAATACTTTTCGTAATTGAATTAATCTCTTCAATTTTTGTGTTCAAGATCCAATTAGGAGTTTTCCTAGTGCAGATGGCATTGATGATAATTTGGGAATCTCCTTCAATAATTAATTTATTAATATTGAGGTCCCTGCATAATTTAAGCCCCTCTAGTGCTGCTGTACATTCTGCCATATTGTTTGTTGTAGGGTTAATGGGTTTCGAGAATCTAGTGATAACTTCTGACTTCCAATTGTGAATGATCCCTCCAATCCCTACTACCCCAAGATTACCTCATGATGCTCCATCGAAGTTGAGTTTATACCATCCAGCTTTCAGGGGTAGCCATATACAGGAAGATCTGTCAACTTTGGCTTTACATCCCCCTTTGCCAAAGAGGGGAGGGATATCTAATTTTGGCCATTTGCATCTGATTCTATTATCCCAGCTCCTAAAAGAATCTTCCAAATGCTGTGAATCCCTGAGTTTGCTATTAATAATTTCTACTATTGAAGATTCTATCTTGTTTGCGATTGAGATCCAGGTTAATTTTTGATCTGTAAAAATCCTTCTATTTCTTTCTTTCCATAATTCCCATACAACTATGGAAGGTGCCACTATCCATATATCCTTGAAAAGATTGTCTTTATAGAGTGTAGGCCAAGCTTTGAGATTGCTAATTAGATCATAATGGGAAGTAGATTTCCATCCTAAGCTTTGATAAAGCCAATTCCAACACTCTTGGGAAAAGGGGCAATTTAGGAGAATGTGGTTAACATCCTCAGAATGATTTTCACATAAGGGGCATCTAGATGGTCCCTCGAAACCTAATTTATTGAACCTGTCTACTGTAAGGATCATGTTTTGTAGAGCTGCCCATAGAAACATACCAGCTTTAGGAAGACATGCTTTATTCCAACAAAGGTTTAATGGTATGTCTATGTTATCCATGTTTTTGTCCCTAATAATAGAATTGTAACCTTCCTTAACTAAGTATTTACCAATACTTGATCCCGTCCATATTAGAATATCTGATCTATTTTTAAGTGTTACTTCTCTCTTATTCAACACCGCTAGGAGATTCTGCTTTTCCTGCCATATTTCATCAATTCTATTGAGGACACTCCAACTATCATCTTTCTCCTTTTGTAAGTAATCCTTGATATATATGCCTAAGACTCTTTTGCATTCTTCCATAAATTCCTTGGTAAATCCTAGTTTGTTTATGGGAGTAAGGCCTGCCCACGAGTCATCCCAGAATAACACTTGATCTCCCCTTCCTACATTCCAAGATAGGTATTTGCCAATTATCTCTCTACATTCTTTGATATAATTCCATATCCTTGAACCTTTAACATGTGATTATGTTCTGAAGATATTAATGGGGTCCCCTTCGGGGATGTAATTATGTAATAATATAGATGCCCACTTACTGCTTGAATCTTTATACATTCTCCAAATGAGTTTGGCCCCGAGAGCTTGGTTTTGCCAAAGAAGGTTTTTGATGCCTAGACCTCCTTTTGATATTGCTCTACACAGATTCTCCCATTTGATAAGAGCAATATTTTTGTCTTCGGAGGGTCCTTGCCAATAGAATTCTCAAAATATTTTATCTAATTCCTTTTTTATGCTGATTGGAAGGGGGAGAACTGACAAGTGATATGTAGGTATAGCTGAGAGTACAGATTTGATCATGGTTGTCCTGCCTGCTTGAGTTAACCACTTCCCTTTCCATGAGCTTTTCTTATTTTGTACTTTAGATAATACTTGTTGCCATGGTTTGGAAGATAAGAGGCCAGTGTCTAGGTCAATTCCTAAGTATTTACATGGAAACTTGCTGATTTTGTATCCCATTATACTGCAGATATCCTTTTCGATATTCGGGCAGGTATTAATAAAGAATATTTCTAATTTTGTTGGATTAACATGTTGGCCAGAGGCTTTGGTGTAAGTGTTCAAAATGCTTTTGAATGCTCTCGCTTCTTGTCTGTTGGCGGAGCCAGGTAGAATTGTATCATCCGCGAACTGCTGATGGGTAATATTTGGGACATTTTCTGAAGCCTTTAATCCCATGATTTTTCCTTCTACTTGTTGCTTCATAATTTCTCTTCCTAATGCTACCGCCATAATAACATAGAGAAAAGGGGACATTGGGTGTCCTTGCCTTATTCCTCTAGATATACTAAAGAAACCTTCTGGTGAGCCATTGATAAGAATGGAAATTTTGGGAGATGAGATGTAATTAAAAATAAGGTTGATCCATTGTTTGGAGAAACCAAAAGCTTCCATACATTTGCATAGGAATCTCCAATCTACTTTATCGTATGCTTTTTGGATGTCTATTTTCATTAGCATGCTTGGTTCTTTTGTAATCTGAGCGGTATGTACTATCTCTTGCGCTATAATAATACCATCCAAAATTGATTTGTTAGGTACAAAACCCATCTGTTCTTTCGAGATAATTCTTGGGAGGAGGGTTTTGAGTCTATTTGCTAAACACTTTGAGAGGATCTTATAGATGGTATTACATAGGGAGATAGGTCTAAAGTCCCCTGGTTCCATACTTTCATTTTTCTTTGGAATTAAGGTGAAGAAGGTGTTGTTGATTTCACTTAAAAGAGCTCCTGAGTTTCTAGTGGCTTCTACTACTTGCCATACCTCTACTCCAACAAAATGCCAACACTTTTGGAAAAAGCCTGCTTGAAAGCCATCTGGGCCTAGAGCTTTATCTGGATGGAGTTGAAATACTGCTACTCTTACCTCTTCTAAAGATAGCTTGTTATTTAGTATTTTATTGTCCGCTTCCGTAATCAATTTTAGAATGGCTTTAAGCATTTCTTTTTGGGTATTGAGATCTGAAGCTTCTAGTGAATTGAGAAGGGAATAATAAAAATTTGTAAGAACCTCTAAAATCTTTCCAGGGTCCTCTGTTGTCGATCCCTCGCCCGTATTAATTCTGGCTATTCTGTTAATGTTCCTTTTGAAATTGGTTGTGTTATGGAAGAATTTAGTATTGCTATCCCCCTCTTTAAGCCATGAATCCCTGGACTTTTGCTTCCAGAATATCTCCTCTTTAAGGAGAATGTCATTGTACTTAGCCATTAGCTCCTTTTCCTTGTGGTAGCTAAGGGCATTCATTCCTTGTACTATTACTGTATTATTGAGGTCAGTTAGTTCTTGTTCTACTTGAGCTTTTTCTTTAAATATGTTATTAAAGTGATTCTTATTCCATTCTAACGCTTTATGTTTGATAGCTTTTAATTTCGTTGTTAAGCAAAACATTTTCGACCCTTTAACTGACACTTGTCCCCACCATTCTTCCAAAAGATTTATGAATTTTGGGTTCTAGAACCACATAAATTCAAATTTAAACGGGCTTCTTGTCGGTTTAGAATTTTCTATAATGGAAAGTCTAACTGGGAAGTGATCTGATCCTACTTTTGGTAATATTTCAGTATTGACTGTTTGATTAAAATTCTCAGGATTTGGTCTAGTAAAAAATCTATCTAGTTTTTCAGCTATGTAGCTAAAACCCTCTCTTCTATTATTCCATGTGTAAATTCCATTACTTGTATTTAAGCTTATCAGATGATTATCCGTAGCCCACTTGCTAAAATCCTTGTGAGCTTGTGATATATATTGTGAGCCTCCGTATTTTTCTTCAAGATTTAGGATAGCATTGAAATCCCCTCCAATGATGAACGGTTGTTCTAGATTATCAGCTAGAAGACTTTGTAATTCTGACCAGACTTTTCTCTTTTCCTCATTAGAGATAGGTCCATATACATTGGTCAAGTTGAATTTTAAATCAGATTTTAGGCTTTTAATTGTTAATGTCATCCAGTTAGTGTTAGTGTGTGTGAGTAGTGCTATTGTTTTACGGGGATCCCATAGTACTGCCAAACCACTTGAGAAACCTACTACTGGAACGTATTCTGATTTCCAAATACCAAGTTTTTTGCTGAACTTGATGCTTTCCTCTTTATTAAGCTTTGTTTCTTGTATCAAGATTATTTTTGAATCAAAGTCTCTTAGGTATCTTTTAATTAAGTGTTGTTTGTTGGGGGCATTTAAACCCCTAACATTCCAAGTAGTGACTTTCATTGTTCTTTGGGAAGGATCTTCCCCTTCCTTGTATTTAGGATATCTACTATTTTAATTTGGTTACCTGCATTACCATCCAAATTTCTCAGCTCAACCGCCGACTTTCTCCCTCTTTTCTTTTTATGTTTATTAATATTAGGTGTGCTAAGACTACCTCTGTTCATAGCTAATCCTAGTTCTCTGTTCTCATTAGTTATTTCAAATAGGCCTTCAATTACATCTTTAACCAGGGTTTCTTCTTTCCCATCCCCTATCTTTGGAGATACCTAGTCATCCAAGTCTTTTTGTGCATCTACGGGGAGATCTGAGGGAACAACCCTATCAATGAGTTCTTTAGCATATATCTCTATTAGCTCTTCAGTTGTTCTTGATATATCCAGATTTAACTCTTCTAATTCCAAAGGGATTAAAACACCTTGTTCCCCTTCTTCTGATTTTTTAATATTTATGTTTTTTATATAAGTTATATCAACCTCCTCTGCACCCAGCTTGTCTATATCTTCTTTTCATGTGTCTGGATGTTTTTCTGGATATTCTGCAAGGGATTTTTCTGAAACTTCCGTATCCAAGGGTATATGAAGGAGAGGCTATTCAAGCCTGTTTTCCTGATCTCTACTTTCTTCTACAATACACTCCTATATTTGTTTAATTAAAATTTCCTTTTGGGATTTCAATTCCTCGAAGTCGCATATATTGTCCAAGAAACTGTCTGTTAAATCCTTAGGTAGAGACACTCCCAGGTAATTGATGATTTGATTTATCTCTTCTTCTATTTTGTTTACCTGATCTACTAGTTCTACCACTTTAGCATGTTCAGGTTCCAAAAGTAATTCTGTTTGAAAATCCGTTTGATCTCTTTCCTCTTGTTGGTAGATTTTGTTATCCTTTTTTCCGGACTCTATTTGCATTAATTTTTTGTCCCTGCTAAGCACACTATTCGATTTCTATATAATAGTGTCTTGTGCATTTTTCCTTAAAGGTAACCAGGTCTCATCTATTTGTTGATTTTCTAAAATGTTGATAGGGGTATTAACACTCTGTTCCTTTTGGTCATCTTGATCCTTTGATGTTTCGTTCACCATCGTTGGGTAAGAGGAATTTTTGGCTAAACCTTGCTCCTTTGGGGTTCTACATATAAATCCTCCTCTATTGCTACAGAGATAGATCTCAATATCTTTGTTAGGTTGGGAGGCACAATTTGTATTTTTATGAGCTTCTGATGTATTTTTATTACTTTCAATAAAGTTTTCTACTATTATTGGGTTAATAATTACAGTGTTATGGCTAAAACATAATTTAATGGGGGGTATATATTTTTGGTGATGATACATCTCTACAACGATTATTTTATCAGCCTGTAGAGGAGTTTCCTCAGTAGTTCTTTTAAAACTACCTATTTTATTGCCAATTAAACGAAGTGTTTCTCTACAAGATAATTCCAAAGGCAAATTTTTAAGGATAATAGCTTTTTCTAGAATGAAATCTCTTAAACGTAATGGATTGAATATAGGCATCCAGTCAAAAAAGGAAAAAGGTAGATTTCTGAACTTCAAAGATTTCTTGCTCATAATTCTTTCTTTCAGGGATTCATTATGACAATTAATGTATAAAAAATTATCTCCGAGAATTGTTATACTTACCTCTCCCGAGAGTTGTGTCGCTAATCCACTTATCACTTCCTTTATTGATACACTAGTTCCTTTCCAACAACAAATCATACTTGGTTCGGCTAAAAGCTTTTGTTGCTACATAATCTTATTGTAATCTAATGAAATTATCTCACCATGTGTTTTACCTATTATTTCTTTGCTGAGGTGCCTATGAGGAGGCGTGTAAGATGTATTGATGGTGTCATGATGAAGACTTTCTGCTATCCAGTCATGATTATTTATATTTTCTGCAGCATTACCAAATGTGGGTCTCTCAAACCTTCTCCGATGGGGAGCGCTATATTTATTATTGTTGTTCAGATTGTAGCTAATAGCAGATTTGTCACAAATACTTTTCTCCTTCAATCCTTCATAAAAGGTGAGGGTTTTATTGGAACAGGGGTAAATATCTTTGGATGTTGTTTGGGATTCATCTTTCTTCAAATATCCATCTCTATAGCCCTATTCCCCTACAACCCTATCCCTTTTATGGGGGGGAGTGTATGATTTAACTTTGTTATCTACCTCCTTGAGCCTTCCAAAGGAATTATTCATGGAAATTTTGAAAGGACTTAGAGGCTTGGACTATTTTAAAACCTTTTTTCTACCTCTAACCACCTTCCATTCCGAATTTTGCTTTGTCAATTTCTCAGGGAGTTCCTCTTCCTTGCCCTTAATCATATGTCTTATGGAAGATCGTTCAAAAGGCCTTTCGAGATGTATTTGTATAGATACGGCCCGGCCTTCTCTTTCCGTATATGTGGGATTACCAATCATATGATGTATTTGTTCAGCCTTTCCTTCCTCAGTGATCTTGTGACCTAGTGCTTGCCTTGCATACTTGGTTTTTGAAAAAACCTTCAATTGCCAGTCCAAAAGATGGACTGAGAAGACTTTATGTCTATAATCCCTAACCCTAGGAGGGATTCTATTGTATGGGCTCACCTTTATGCATAGATTCAGAACCATAGCCGCACTCCTATGTGAATCTACCCTAGATTTTTTCATATTCCTATTAGATGGTGAGTTCATTTCCTTACCGCAATTGATCTGTGAAGTTTCAAGGAGGGAAGGCTTGGCTCCTATTCCTTTATTGCTTACTAACTATTCCATACCTTTGCTATTAGCTTTTTCCCTCTGTTTGGCAATGAATTCTCTTAGGTGATCGTAAGAGGGATGTGGTTGTTCCTTTATCTGACATTCATTCTTTTTATGTCCATAATTCCAACAGTTGAAATAGTACCCCATAAATTCTGCATATTCGCTTTGAGTTTTTCCTTCCCCTGGGTTCTTCCTGCATTTATCTGCCCTTTGATTGTCATGGCAATTCTTATTTACATCCTTCGCCATCCACAGAGTATCATGAATAAGACCTAGATTTATTTGCCTTTGCTGAAAAAAAGCCTTCCTTTTTGTGTGAGATTTTTGCATTTTCGCTATTAGCAGAGTATTTTATTGAGATATAAAACTAAAACTATAATTATATCAAAAAAAATAAATTATTAACATATTAATCATTAATTTATTTTAATAGTGTTTCCAGACTTCTCAAAGACATATGTGTACTATTTTTTAATAACCATTTACCTAATTGTCTAAATTTGAAATGAATTATATATTATTGTTCTATACTTCAATCTTTACAATTTGAAAAGAAAAAATAAGTTTTAATTAGTTTGATGCAAGTTATTTGAGACACATGAAGAGGTACCTAATTTTTAGAATGTGTCCACCTTATAAATTCATTAAAAAAAACTCAACAAAATATTACAAAAAACACATAACTTCTAGTGCTCAATTTTAGCTATCTTTCTACCAAAGGGTTTATTTAAATAGTAAATGTAATGATAATATTTTTTAAACACAAGTTGGACACTATATTATGCTTTGCTAAAAAAGATGGAATAGTTTTTTGTGTGTGAGAGATTTGACCGGCTTTAATTTCCTATCAATTTTTAAAAAAATTTAGTAATTTTAAGGTAGGAAAATAGGATTCACAAGCTTGCGCATGCAAACTAGAAAACTAGGCCTATTTATGTTCTAGTTACAATAAGAATACAAAGTCACCAAGAGATAAATATGATTGACTAGAACTTTTCTCAAGAGAGTCAATTCAATATCATACCCTTAGAGCTTCTATTCTTTTTTTCTTATAATTGAATTATTGGATGATTTTATAAACTAGGTGACTAAGATCTAGTGTTAAATTAATGATATAGATTGACGTAGAAAGTATAAAATTTAGAAATAAGAGGATAATTATGTGGCGCAGTTGTAATTCAGTGAAATTAGGATGATCTAGGTTGTATTGAGCATTAAGGATCTTCCAAGTGAGTTTTTTACACACAAGAATAGATCTAGGCTCTTGGGGGCCTATTCTTGCTCTAAGTCAACTTTCATCTAATTCTAGGTGGACTAGGGAACTTTGGAGGGATTAGGGCACCCTAAGAAACCCAGTTCTAGGAATAAGGTGTCCTAGGCAATATAATCCTCTAAGTTTCTAATGAGATTAAAAATTTGGACTTACAATAGTGTTTTAAGTTGATTTATGACAACCACACCTCATATAACCTACATCTGCACCTAGATCTGCACACGAGGGGGAAATGGTGTTTTGGGGTTGTATAGGGTTTTTTCTTAGTCAAACCACTACTGGGGACTCTATATTGGATTTAACTAAGAGGGGAAGTGAATCAGTTATAGAATCAGTTATCTTAGGTCCCTTAATGATTTTCAACCTTAAAACCTTTTCGGTAACTAACCTTTATAATCAAATTTAATCATTTTACCGACGATAGAATAATACATCAAAAAATTAGTAAATGACATGAAAAACATTCAATCACACATTAACACTAGTATTTAACGTGGAAACCCAATTTGGGTAAAAATAACTATGAGAATTATCACCCATAAAATAATTCACTTTCTGAAGTGAGCTTGGTTAAGAACCAATCTCGTTAAATATTACAAACACATTTTCTATATGTGACCCTATTAGGGGATTTTCACCAAAGATCGACTGCATCTAATCTCCTTTCTATTAATTTGTCTTCTTCAAATTCTTCCTTTCTAGATAATCAACACACATACTTCATTTCTTCACTTTCCTTCACTTCATTCACACTATTCTTCATCTCTATTATGCTCGGTGTACCCTTGTGTATTAATTCGGCTATCTATTCTGGGTATCAACAAATCAGCAATTCAACATCAACAACATCACCATGATCATCCTTTATATAGATAATTTTTTCCTCTTAATCCTTTTCACCACTAAATCTCATCAATTTGATCAAATCTGTGGCTTGGTAAAACATTTTATGAATCTTGCCAGTTCTATCTTCACCTTGGAACTTGAACTTTTCTTGGATCTCAAACCAATCATCAAATATTCACCATTTATTTTTACCTAAAAAAATTTATCAATTAATTTTATTAACTAACTTTGTTCCTTCCTTAGAATCTTCTAGAGCATTCCAGATTCTCATTTGGCATAGTCTTTAACTTGATTTCTTGTTTAACCGACCAACTTAATATACTCGATTAACATTCACTTGGTTAACTATGACTGACCAATATCTTTACTTAAAGACAACCATTTCCAGTTTGGTAGAACACATTATTTCCTCATCTTTTCACTTCACAGCTTCAATCATTTATTATTATGTCTCAACAAATATAACTGACTTGTGCATCATTCTAACACTTCATCAAATCATGTAAAATGATCAAATCAATATTACCTTGTCAAAGACTGATTTAACAATTCCCATTTAAGCTCTCAAACTTAACATCACTTCTTTGTTTCATCTTTGGTCTTTACCAACCATTTCTTTTCTCAACATCACATATTTCAGATTGATATGACAACTTGAAATCAGTAAGTCAATAAGCTTGACATCAATGACAACATAACAACTGATCCAATCCTTCTACATACTTTCATTAATCGGTTAACCTTGTTCATTCTTAGCATTACAATATTTGTTGGAGTAGCAATCTCATCAGTAATGTTAGTTGGGGTAACACTTGAGCTTGCAATGTTGATAAAAAATTAAATTGAAATGATCATACCTCTAGTCAGTGATGCAATGCTCTTAGGATAAATTTATCATATGTTGATGCAATAACATGATAAAATCATGAAACTGTAGACTAGGCTATCTAAATCTATTTTGAAAGGCTAAGACAAGCAAACATTAGGTTTTAATCTAACATTATATCAATTCAAAACAAAAACATCTAAGCTAAGCCACCTCAGATTGAGCTTAAACAGGTGCACCCAAGCACTGTTTGATTTGCTCTTGCTTAAGGGGATGTGGGTGTGCTCTCTAAGCACTTGGAGCATACTCTAATGCTTTCTAAGATGATTTGAGACTCATGAAAACCTCAAAAATGGCACAATAATGGGTAGAACACCCAAAATTGCCCCTAAGGCTTCAAGAACTCAAAAAGATGCTTTAATAGAGATTTGAACTACATGATGTTTATGCTAAGATTGATTTTAGACCAAATAGAGATGTGATATGATGCTATATGCTATGCAAATCAATGAAAGAAACTATGTTAATCCATTATTGCTAAGTTATGATGTGCTAAAAATTCTTGAAAATAAGCTAAATTAGGATGATTATGCTAAAGCTAGAAGTAAAAGAGCATGATAACAATGCATGAGATATGAAAGACTAAGCTAATGAATTTGCTCTTGGAAGGAGGAGCATTTATAGGATTTGGGAAGGAAGAATGAGTGGCCAAGATCAAAATCCTTAAGAGAGGCCAAGATTCATTCAAAGGGGAGCACATGGATTGTGCTAGTTCAGGGCCACCTCCTTGTGACAAGTGTCACAAGGGCATTGGGTTGAAAGATGGGAGGGATGTGCACAATTTGGGAAATGTGCCTAAGGTCAAAGGGTGTAAGAAAGGGGTGAGGGGCTTCTTAAATGCATCATAAATGCATGTAAGAGGGATAAGGAGGCTTTAAATGCATTTAGTGCATGTAAGAGAAGTTTCTAGAAGTTTGTTGCCTTTGGGTTAAGCTTAGGAGTTGGCTAACCTTGGTTAGGGAATGTGACAAGATTTAGGGGGGGATTGGGATTAGGATTAGGAAAGTTCTAGAAGAGTCTAGAGTTTTCCTAGGGTAAATTAGGAATTAAGGATTAATATTTAATCTTAATTAAATATTCTTGAGTTGGGATTAGGGTTAGGAAATGATGGGATTAGCCTTTAATCGAAATTAAAGAAGGATTAGAAGATTCTAGAAAAAGTTAGTGGTCTTAAGGAAATTGGCCAAGTTTTGGGCAAAAAATAAATTATTTATTTATTTTGGAATTTTTGGTCAATTTATTAATTAAATAATTAATAAATAAGGAGATAATGTTTAAATAAGATTTAAACATTTTTGGGAGGGATTTCTTAATTAAATATTTTTAATTAAGATAAAGGGATTTAATGGCATAAAAATAAATTAATTAATTAAATAAATAAATAATTAATAAATGATGATGTCATCGGGGGTTTTTCAGAAAATAAAAATACTTTATTTTCTAAAGGATTTTTAGGTGTCTACAGAAACACTACATATAGATGTCTTGAAGTAATTTGCTGCTCATTGAACAAAAACTACTCTTTAAGTCTTCATATGCTAATGAGATGATATTGAAATGAATTGAGAGACATGCCTTTGTATAGGGATCCCTCAAAAATCACCTTTTGGTTGACTTAGGAGAATAATAGTTTTGTATCATATAACTTTTGGGGGACTATAGAATTGAGAAATCCCATTCTTAGAATTTTTTGAAAAATACCTTAGAAGTGGAGCACATTGGGTGCCTCACTCGTAGGAGTGGGCCAATCAGATCACTCCACTCCTGCTAAAAGTTGCCCAAATTTCAAGGGAAACATGATAATAGGAACTACATGCAGAAAATCCATACCAAACACACATATAAGGTCATTAGAACTAGAAAAAGTGTCTTGAACTTTAAAATGATGTAGGAATCATTGTAAATTGAGGAGATGAAATAATTTAATTAAGGTCCCAATTTTTTTTATGAGATTTAAATAACTGGGGATTCATAATATTAATGTAAATATTAATTAAAATTAATAAAGATCCTATAATACATAGAGGAATGAGAGATACTAAAATGAGTACTTGGAGAGTGTGAAGTTAGACACCCTAATTAAAGTTGTACAATTTACAATGTTGTAGTAGTTTAAAAACTAGATTCAGAGTTCTACAATTCATATTTTTTTGGTATCTTCAAATTTTAAGTGCATGAGTCTCAAATTGCTCCTCCAAGTTTAGGTTTAGCTGATTTTAGAGGGGAAAAAAGGACGACCACTTATAACCCCTTTTTGTTCACTATCTTGGTACACATGACTAATTATGAATCTCACATCCCAAATGCCAACTTCCACATTCAAAATGAGAAATAGCATAAGTGACCATTAGAAAAAAATTTCTTTGTTTAAAAAAATATTTCTCAAATTTCACCAAAAGGTAAATATTTCATCAAAACAATTATGTCCAATCTAGAATTACTAAATTTATTGATAAAGGATTTCATATCTCCTTTATAAGGTTTTATGCATTATTTTCAAGTCTCCTCCAATTAAGATATGTTAAATATGTGCTTTAACTCTTAGATTATGATAATAACCAAGTTTTCCATTTTTTTGATATTATTAGAATTGCAACTTAAGAAGTAAACTCATAATTATTTGAAGAAAAGAAGCACCATTAAATAATATAAGATTATTTTTGGAAGCTCCACCAAAGTTGAGGTTGATTCTTCCTTTAAAGAAGAAGAAAATTTAATATTTTAATGTAGTCAAATGTTCTTCAAAAAATTGATGAAAATTTGGCTATATTTTGAGAATCCCTATCTCGCATCAATTCACTTCTTTTTTTTTTCTTTAAACTCTCTCACACAAAAATAAGAGCTATAGGAAATTTTAATCCAACCTTTTTAATTTGGGTTTCCATTTATCAGAAAGTAAAAAAAAAGAGTATTCTACTCTATAGAGAGCTTTGTGATAGTAATGTTTGAGACCATTTTTCATAAAATTGGAATATAAAGTATATTTGTAGGAGGAGCTTAGGAGACGAATTCTTCTATCAGAGAACCCAAACACACCCGTCTAATATGAAAATATTACAAAACTAAATTTTAAATCTTTTAACATAATCACATAATAAAAAGATTAACTTCTTGACATCTACTAGGAGCATTATCCCCTATTTTCTAAATTTTGTCTCAAGTAAGAATTTTTCATTGCATGCCAACCCTATGAAGACTTTTGCTTTGGGCCACACTTCAATTTTCTAGATAATATCCTAGGTAAAAGACAACATTTCAATTAACTTTGTGTGTCCATTGTTTCTAGTGTGGCTTCTCTTCCTTTTAATATTTCAACTTAGATAATCATTTTTAGTACTTGAAGTAAGCCTATAATTTTGAAGTAAATTTGAAAAATTAAAAGTTAAAAGTGTTATCTCTTTCACCTCAAATATTCTTGGTAGGATTTTCAAATCTAAGCATTTCATAACACTTCAAATTTCTAGCCTAATGATTCATAATTTAGATTCCCCAACCATATTTTAGGTAGAAAGGAAAATCCATTACCAAGAATTATTCAACCAACAATAATTCAAAGGAAAATAGAAGATTCATATAAGAGGGTATGTGCAGGATCATGGTATGTCAAAAAGTGGCAATGTGAAAAAATGAACTTTTCACTCATCCAAAAGCGCACTAAAAAGTTTGTTGACTTTTTAGTACGCCTAGGTGTCAGTACGCCTAGGTGTCAGTACACCTAGCCAATCCAAAAGATAAAGCATGGGCCTAATCAGATATTCGATAATATCAAATATCCAATTTTCACCAGTAATTTCTATTTGTAGCCCACGGCCCTATTCAACATTTTCATTGTGAAAAGGTTGAACACAACTCAAAGGGTTTTGCATATCCGATATAATCTCATATCTGATTTTCTCAAGATCAATAGGTAAGTTAAATTTTTAACATTTTATTATTTTCATTGTTTTTTAATTAAAATTTGTAGTTTTTTTATAAAAACTAGGGTTTAAATGAGATTCTTTATTATTTTTTAAAATTGGTTATAATTGTTTATTTGGGTTTTAATTGTAATCAGGCATGGACTCAAACCAATCAAAAACCCTCCCAATGATCCCGCAAATAATCCAAAACCACCTCCAAACAATCCCCCACTTTCAGAAGACCAACCAGTCTCAAATACTCAACATTTAGAGGATCTCATAGGAGACAATCTAAATCAACTTAGAGGATATCACACCACAAATGCCAATATCCCCACATTGTGCCCCATATTTTCCACGTTGAACTCCATTATTGAAAACATGGAGAAACTTATAGAGAAACATAATGTTGCACTTCTTTGGCCTGATTCCATGCACACCCAGTTTGATGATGGGCTTGACTATGCTCAAGTTATGAACCTAAACATAAAAAACATGACATATGTAATATTTTTGTGGATCCTAAAACCTATTTAAAAGTGTACCCTAAAAAAACCAAGTTGTCAATTAAATGGTGCACAAATGATACAATACGTGATAACTTTTTGGACCATTAGTGGATTGTTTTTGATAGACCACCCCACAACAATTTGGATGTCCCATTCTATTTCATAAAAAAATTGTACACTGAATTTGTGCTTGGAAACAAGCTAAATTATTGGAGCATGAGACCAAACTAGGGTGTAGGCTTAGGTGCTCCTCAAGATAGGCCATGGAAATGCCGGGTGAAATCTAGCACATATGTCTCCCCTCCCAAGATTTCACCACCTCCTACAATGTAGCATCCTGATATTATTGTTGAGGTCAGCTCACAAACTATTCAAGCCATTCACACCTTGAGTGATCTACATGTTATGCTAAGCGTGTCATTATTGCCTCCTCATGTTGATACTTCTGGCCCTTCCACATCCTCCATGAGCTCACATGTTTTTGTTCCCCACACTTGCATTATGTGCAAGAATCTGTGCTTAGGTCCCCTAAATGATAATTATGCATATAACTATGTCTTCGAGGTGGATGATACTACACAACACACTACAGGCACTGAAGCACCTCATGAAGATGTGTATTAGGGGCATACATAGCCATGGACTCCTACTATTATGGTACGGGTAAAAAATTCACTTGTTACATTGTATTTAATTTTAAACATTCATATTTTTAGTAGAATTTACTTATAATGATTTCTGACTTAATTTTTTTTATGTGTTCCATTTATGTATAGTTGATGACAGAGGAGGAGATGGCACAGGTTGAGGGGTCCATGCTTTCGGCCATTTCATTTGGCCTTCACACTTACACAATAAATACATTTTAATGTACTCATTAGTTTCCTTTTATTATAATAGTATATACATGTGTTTTCTAATTTTTACGATCATCTTATTACATATTGATGCAGGTGTCACTAGTTGCCACTGGGGGGCAATGTGAGAGGGTTCAAGCATTTGGTGTTGACAAAGGGAAGGTAATTAAGTAATTTAGATTGTTTATGCATACATGTATACTTGTCAGTTATGCGTACTCATTTTTAATTTACATGGTTTATTTGACAGAGGATGTGTCTAATGATGTCATGAGACCCTTTCGCCACAATAGAGTCACAAGAATCTCAATTCATAGTGATAGCCCCATGGTACGTATATTTCTAAAGTTATTTGTATGTATTTTACTATCAAGTATATATAATATGATCAATTCATGATTGTATGAAGTATCTATTTGTCTTTTTTAGGTCACCCCTTGTTTGAGGGAGGTAGAATGCCAAGGGTTTGTATCGGTGATGACTCAGCTGACATTTCCTGAAGAAAGTTCAACACAGGTAAGTTTTAATGTTAATTCAGTTATTTTGTAAACATATATTTGTTACCAAGGATTTAACATTAAATAGTATAACTCATAGATTAATCTCATGTTCGCAAACATATACAAGTCAGAGTCGACATTGGTGGCATTGTCCCTTCACTACTAAGGACATATATTAGGTCTCATGTCCGCCTGGGGAGACAGATCTAGGCGAGGTACATAAGAGTTCAATTTTAGTTTTTTTATTTATTATTGTTATTTGTAGAAACTATATAAATTAAGTAATCTAACTTGGGGTTTCACTTTTTTGTTTGAATGCGGGATCCATCAGAGCCTAAGAGCACTTCAAAGAGGTTGTATTTTGATGATCCACCAGTAGAATAGGATGTCCTAGAAACATTTGTAATTAAAATTTTTATTTGAGATGCCATATGACACATTTTGAGATGGTGTATGCCACATTGTATCTATATATGTTGATTTTGTAAATATGTACAAAATTATTATTCATTTTGATATATATGAAACTTGATATTCGATCCAATTTATTATTGGTGTGTTCATTTGTTCATTGTTAGTATGTAAATATGCTTGTGTGTATGTACTCATGTGTAGGATTTATGCCTTAAGTATATTTATGTATATTCAAGTACATTCTTCATAACCTAAATTCATGTGTATGGGCTACATGCATGACTTAAGTGAATTCATGTGTATGCTTTATAGTCTATGTGCTACATGTATGCTTCATGACTTAAGAAAATTTATGTGTACGCTTTATGTGCTATGTTTGTTCACATTGTTAATTCATCATTTAAGTGAATTCAAAATTTATGTGCTACATTGTATTCATGTGTATCTAATGCTCTCAGCCAAGAAAATCCTTCAAAGTTCACTTCACAAATCTGGTGATCACCTTGTCAAATCAACTCTTTTGCAATGTATCATGTTAGAGCTCTATTATACATGTCAAAGACACATTATTCCATGAGAATCAGTAAGCACATTCATGGAATTATGCTTCTACATCAATATTCTATCAAACTATTATTTTAAAAATAATGACCTATCATTCGAGGTACTAAACCCTTTTTCTAGGGTCTCTAGGCCAGGGCTTGTTCAAAAAGACTCTTGCAAATCTCTCTAGATCCCCCAATGGATCTAACATATTCCTATGGACCCCAATAAAATAGATCCATCACAAAATATACTCATCCTTTGGAGTATATGCTTGCAACAATGACTAGTGTTGCTTCATGCACCTTCAATCAACATTTACTACCATTTGTGGTCTCTCCACCACCATATATCCTACATATCCCTGCAACCAAACACTATTGTACAAGACACTAGTTAATTCCTTGTCTTCAAATGCTAATGAAATGATGTAATAGGGACATGGAAGTGATAATAAGACAATAGACTTGATCAACTTACTCCATTTCAAATCACAGATATATTCCACAATGCATCAAATGACCATCCTTGGTCTCTTTAGGTTTTCCAATGACCCTTTATGGTCATGTCCCCATCTCCCTTGGAGCACAAACATCAATTCATTATGGGCACAAACCGATGCTTCCATCATGTTTGGTTGGGTAGGTTTACCCTAGGAATGGTCCCACTTTTCCTCTTGACATACTAGAACACTCGCCAACATACCCAATGGTGCTTAGTGCACCTTGGGGACACTTTAGTCTAGCATGTTTGTGAACATTCTAGTGAATTCATGTTAAAATTGAGGTTGTCACTAGAGTTTACCCACCCAAAGAGAGCTAATGGAATAGACCATTCGGTGCCAGGATGAACGGTTTGGAAGAAACCCAGTGGTGCAACTTTCAACTGACCCTCACTACAAGTTTTGGTATCAAGCGAGATTGGTGTGAAAAATTCAAACAAATTCAAATATACCAGAAAGGAGAGAGCCTATTTTAGGCCTCAAAAACATGGTCCTGTAGCATCTCATGGTTCATCAATACCTCATATGGGGTCTGAGATATGAGCCTCAAAAGATCGTTGCACAATCGTGCTTAGTGCACCTTGGGGACACTTTGGTCTGGCATGGTCATGAATGTTCTAGTGACTCTATGGTAAAAAAGGTGTTGTCACTAGCATTTAACTTCCCAACCAGATCTAATGGCACAGACCATTCGGTGCTAGGATAAACGGTTTGGAAGAACCCCAGTGGTGAAACTTTGAACTGACCCTCACTACAAGTTTTGGCATCAAGTGAGATTGGCATGCCAAATTTAGACAAATTCAAATCTCCTAGAAAGGAGAGAGGTTATTATAGGCCTGATGCAGGAGCATCTTGGGTGTAAGAGCAATCTTGCATCACCCAAAAATATTCCTATTTTTGAATTCAATAAGGGCTATCTTGTGTAGGGTTGCTATTTATGGAAACTTGCTATTTTTAGTAAGTTGGTCATACGATCATGGAATGTTCTAATTTCACATGTGGAGGTTCATCTCAGTCGTATTAGCCTGTCGGTAAAGTTTCATGGCTAGATCAGGTCTAGTTTTGAAGATATTGAAGATTTTCGGTATTGGTAGCAGGGTATAGAAACTTCAAACTTAGTTTTGAAGGTTTTAGAGGCCCCAGATGAGGTCAAAAATTTGGGTGATAGGCACTTGCACCAATCAAGCCTGTAGAGAGCTTCGTGGCATTTCCAAAATGGGGTTATAATAGTCAATCGGGTCAACTGGTGATGACTTATGGTCTTCGGAAGTTGGGTCACCTGAAATGGCAGAAAATAATTTTCCTTCAAAATTTCTGTTTGGGTTTCAAAATTCATTTTGAGCTGACTTTGATGTAATAAATTGTAAAATAAAATAATTCTAAGTTTGGTCGGCCCTAAGGGCTAAATTTCTGGAACCTTCTCGGGCGGTGGAAATTGCCTATATAAAGAAGGCCCATAGTGTTGTCTAGGGTAGTTCTAGATAGATTTGGGTAATGATTCGAGGCTTTTCCTATAGAATATTGTAAGGGAATGCCCATGTGACTTTGCATATTGTAATTCTGAAAGTTTGTAATTCTACATTTGTGGAGATAATAAGAAGCCAATTTTTTGTTCTTGCATATTGTTGTTGTTTCTCTATTTATGTTATATATTTGTGGTATAAAGGGGAGAACCCTTCATCAAGGCCTCAGAAATATGGTCCTGTAGCATCTCACAGTTTTCTAATACGAGCCTCAAAAGATCATTGCCCAATCATGCTTAGTGCACCTTACACTCTTTATCCACAAGAACTACCACACCTTTTTATCTTGGTAAGTTAAGAGTAAATTCATCTAGTTTTGGAAATTCCAGCAATGTCAAACCACATGACACAAAATTAAGTTATTTCAACCAAACACATTACTTAAATTCACAAGGTTTTCACAATCTATAATGGTGAAAATGTTAATTATAGATTTAGATTAGGTAGATTTTTGTTGCTAATATTTTGGATCAAATTTTATGATCTATCATTTATTTTTGAGATTAGGTAGATTTTTGTTGCTAATATTGTGAGTCTATCATTTCCTTTCTCTTCATAATGTTTAATCCCAACAACAAAATTCTATATGATCTAATCCAAAGGTTAACATTTTAACCAAATGCATTCATGTTTTCCATTGACTTGATACGTGCTCCTGTTAAAGATTACAACTCACACAAAATGAAGATGTTCATATTATAAAACATAACAAATTACATTAGACCATAGATAGCCTTCAGTAAAATGTAATTGAAAAACTATTTTCTATCATGTTAACTTGGTTATCATTTCCACTTAGATACTCATCTTGATTAAAACATGAGAAAGCAAAGAATATGATCTTACTAGCATATACGGCTTGCCTACATTCTGGGACTGCATTTCCATTGACCAAAATGGTTTGTTTGATTTGAAAGTAAGGGCAGGATTCACTAGAGCAGAGGATTCATAATGTTCAGGATTCTTGGCAGAATGGCCTGCAACAAAAATTAATAATTATTTATCTATTTTAACTTTTAACATTCCTCCTTGTACATATACGATTAAAATATATGGTCTGAGAATTGTAGTAAATACAATTATACTTATGATTTTGATTTTTCTCCATTGCATCGATGGTATTTTTATTTTTCTCATCAGAAACCAAATCGATCATCAACTTGCCACCCATTGGTTGATTTAAGGTGCCTAATTTGTTAGAAGGGCATCTTGTATCAACATTTGTATTTATAAAATGACAAGCAGTAAGATTTTTCACACACCTTGGTCCTTTAAATATCTTAACCATGAAACATGACTTTGATATGTACTTGAACACTAGAAAATCTCCCATCTCCACCCCATGACGATTCACCAACTTTTCCCAACCCTCCTAAAATTCCAGTTTATTCAAGGAACACCATAAATGTACATCATACTCTTGCCCACCTAGGCCTTACAATTACAATGCTGTGATATTCTCTATAGAAAATAATGGTTAGATCGGATTGAGGGACCCAGAGAATTTAAACTTTTTCTTTTCAATGCTAGTAAAAACAATCATATATCTGAAACTATCAGATATCCAAAACTATCGGATATCTAAAACTATCAGATATCTAAAATCTCCCACTCAATTTTTTCCAAAATCTCTCTCTCTCCCCCTTAGGTATTCTTGAACATATAATATAAATATTTAATACTAATATTATACTATTATACAATAGAGAAATAAATAATAATAATATAATACAATACTAATATAAAAATTTATATAATAGTAATGATATTATCATTTAATATTAATATTAAAAAAATTATAATATATAACTTAAAATTGAAAAAAGCATTCAAGTTATAATGTTGGAATTGGGCGGGAGATATTAGATATCCGATATTATCGAATATGTGATTTTATCAAATATGTGATATTGTTTCAGATATCTGATTAGGCTTGGTATTTGCCTTGGGTTTTCATTTTGCAATGTGAAAGGTGAATGGTCAACCCAAAAGACGTGTTCACCATATTTGCTTTGATCTCCAGACTTCGACCATGTAGCTAACGACCTTTTTTTCACCCGAAATTGATGAAACGAAAAGGGTTTCTTAAAGACATTATCCTGGCTTTCCATCAATATAATTGTTGTCAAATTTCAAGTTCAGTAAGTAATTATTACTTATTTTTTAATTGAGTTATCTTTAAAGTCCTAATTGACAGACTAATTGAAAAACAACTATAACTTTCAAATGGTTTAACCTTTCTGAAATCTGAAACATGCATCACATTCTATGCTTTGCCTGCTATACGAAAAAAAAATTAATTAATTAATTTTGTAAAGTTTAGAATTAGTTAAGGTGGTCAGACATGATATTTTTTTATTCTGAATAAATTGTAGCAGAAAATTCATAATTAATTATTTATTTGGGAAACAATTACACAAAATATGTGTCACATCTAGGCATGAGTCTACTACTTATATCTAGAATCTTGTGAAAATATATCATCATTTGATTGTGATTAAGGTGGTCAGACATACACGTACTTTTAATTTTTTTCCTGAAATTTTTGTACTACTACATTGAAATCTAAAATTTTGAACAATTAGATTAATTTTTTTTCAAACAAGGTCTAGTAGTTTAGAAACTAAATTTTAATTTCCTACAAATTATGTTCTTACAACTTTTTCACATAAGGTTGATAAGATGTTCAACTTTTTATGTCAAGTTGACTAACCCTAATTTTCTAATTTTTCATTGCCACTTAAGGCCATGGCTTGGTATACCATGATCTTGCACATACCCAAGAATAGACTATAATTTGCCTTTTATGAAAGTTTATCATTTTTAAATAGTATTTCTCAAATAAATAATTTTATAATTAAAAATATTGACCTTTTAACTCATTTAATTTTCTATTTTCTTAAACAAATTTTATATATAATAAATATTGACTAATTTTACAAATTTAAATATCTAAATTCTAAAAAAATCTCAATCCAAAAATACATTAGTAAATAAATATAAGAAAAATAATGTTCATTGTACAAACAAGACAAATCAATAAACATGATTCATATATAATAGAAAAGTGCAAGATATATGTGGCCAATGAAATAACATTCAAACTAAATTCAAAGTTTCTTAAAAAGTACAAATATTTTGATTTCTTTTTTATTGTCACAAAAGGAAGGATGTGAGGCAAAAATCTTTTTAGTATCCTTATTCTTGTTGTGATTTTTGTACTTGTCTTTTTATAATAAATTCCCAACATTTTATGCATATACCCCAATCACATTCACGTTGATTACATATATATAGCCTATGTTGTTCCCATGTAAATCTTACATAGAAATAGCAACAAGTTACAATAATAATCTGAAATTTCTTCATTTGCTAATGCCAAAACATGTTGTGGATGTTTTGGATGGTTTATAATTATATCACAAAAAATTTCCCTGACAATTAGATTGCATTTTCCCAATGATAAGATTTCCAATAATTTATTCCTCATTATGACATACACCTCGTCCCTTTTCTCATCATTTGTTTTGAACAACATCTTCACCATTTTATATCCACTCACTAGTACATTTGAGGCCATATTCTGATGGCTATATGTCGGAATTGCAACGCCGATTTGTCGCAACTTCGACAAATGTGTCCGTAGGCATTTTTACATTGAAAATTTCTATGGAAGTGATAACCGTCAGTATTCTGACATACAATCATGTCGAAAACTACCACATGAATAGAAACATTGTTATGGAATTTCATACGGTCGATCTATCAGAACTTTGACAAACCATGTGAGGATCCCGTCGGAACTGACTGTTAAAATAGTGACGGATCTGTAGTGAATGTCTGATAGGTAAACCCGTTGGAGGTATAGCATTGTCATCGCAAATATCTGTTGAAATAGCGATAGAGTGACAGTGCTTGTTCGACAAGAAAACCTGTCGGAGATATAGCACTACCGTCGAAAGTATTTTCATGCTTGTCAAAAAAGCAACATATACACACATTAAAGATAACAAAGCTCAAGAGACCATCATAGTTGGTCTCTTTCTTCAGTCTATATTATTGACAAAATGTTTTACCTTTCATTAGCTCATCAAACGCGGGGATTTGAAAGAATTTAATAGAATATTTTAATGATAACGTATATTATGTAAGTTGACTTTGCACAAATTTATCTACTTCACGCACTTGTACACTATGAGGATGGTGATAAAAAAGAATCTCCTCCCATGGCCTACATTACTCAAGCCACAGGAGGGGATGCTTCTTTATGGTCATCCTTGTAGTGTACAAGTGCGTGAAGTATATAAATTTGTTCAGTGTCAAACTAAAATAATGTACGTTATACATGAAAATATTCTATTAAATTCTTCCAAATCTCCTCATTTGATGAGCTAATGAAAGGTAAAACATTTTGTCAATAATATAGACCAAAGAAAGAGACCAACTATGATGGTCTCTTGAGCTCTGTTATCTTTAGTCCTAGCTACTGGGTAAGGCCTAGAAGACTTATACTTGTTAATCATCGAGAATAATCACCACCTTGCCTTTATGTACACTACACAGTATCCAATTATAAAGGATAAAATAGTGTATGGGGTCCTAGGGCAATGGCTTGCACATAAAAGAGACCCCAAAGCCAATATTTTACACTTACATGAAATTGTATTGATATAGAAAGTAAATGTAGATGACTAATATTGAAATTAAGAAATAAAGGTACTTACCTCCAAAAAAGAATTGGCTAAAAACCCTATCAAACGATCTCAAAAACTATTGATTTTCGCAACTTTGAATCGAAACTACAAGATCTACAAAACCCAAAAATCTTTTTCCGAGATTGAATCAAGTTGATGTTGGGTCAAAATCAAGGTTGTACTTGACCAGGTCAGGTTCAAGGTTGTACCTGACCATGTTAGGATCAAGGTTGTACCTGACTAGGTCAGGATCTACATTTTTATTCTGAAGGTCGATTCTGACTTTGTTCGTGGATCTTGGAAGTTCAGTGAAAAGGGTATCCAAATCCGCTCTCAGATCCAAAATTTCGCACTTGTACCTATAAGAAAAATAGTTTTGTTTGTTGGGGGGAAGGGGTTTGCCTCAGTCAAACCAAAATTTAGGAATTAACCTTGAAATTGAATTGAAATTGCTGGAATAAACAAAGTAAATGGAACAATTCACCTTGCTTGAGTTGAAACCCTTGCGGAGGATTTGAATCCTTGAATCCACAAGAATGGATGAATGTAGAATCAAATGTAGGATGTCTCCAATCAATTATCTTTAGATCTTCAACACCAATCTTGAATGGATCTTGAATTTGGAAGAGGCTTGAATGGAAATAGAGGAATCTTCAACAAGAAAGCTCCATAGAGCTTGAATCCTTCAATGGCTTCTAATGGATCTCCTTGATGAATTGAATGCTTGAATGCTTGATCTTCTTGCTTTCTTGCACTTGAGAACTTGATCATGAAAGTGGATGGCAAAACTTGATTGAGAGATGTTCTCACAAAACTTGATGATGAAAATGAGAGAGGAAGGCTCCCTTTTATAGTGATCTAGGGCACAAGAGGGGCCTCGTAGAAAACATTAATTAAGTGTCCATGGCACAAAACTCTAGAGAGGTGCACATGGAGAGGAAATTAAATTAAAGTCTTGACACAAAACTCTATGAGGGGACCACCCTTAATATAGAAATAAAATAATTATTTAAGAGCCTTGTTACAAAATTTGAGGTAAGGCCAACCCCAAAGTTAATTTGAGTATTAGGCACAAAAATTGAGAAAGGCTAATCTCCAATAATAAATTAGGAATCCTATACAAATATCAAGAAAGGTCCACCTCAAATATTAATTTGAGAATTCGACACTTAATCTAAGAAATAGTGGCCTCAAAGAGGGAAAATGCAAGATTTTGATGAAATCCCAAAACCCGAAGCAAACCCCGAAGATCCTGAACCATAGGATCAAGATCAAGCTCAAACCTGACTAGGTTAGGGTCAAGGTCAACTTTGACCCCTTAAGGTCAACTTTGACCTTAGGGTCAAAAACCTTAGGTTCATGGTCCAGAATGCCAGGAAAATGCAAGGAAGAGGTGGAAAATAGGGTAGAATAGGGGGAAAAGCCAAATCCAAGTCGAATATCCATTCAAGGCATTCGACATGACCCCAAACCACTTACTCAAAGGGCTAAATGCTCTGACCATGGAAGTGCTTCCATTTTAAAATGATACACCAATATAATTGTGTTAATATGATTTAGAACAACAGAGAGGGGGGGTGAATCAGTTGTTCTCAGGTCCTGATGTATAAAATAACTTCAAAAACTTTTCCTTAAATCAAATCAAGCAACCAAAACAAACTCGGTCACCACTTATTCAATAATAGAAACATATAACTCAGTAGTCCACTACCCAACTATATCTAACTTGTAAAACATAGAAATGTTCAAACCAAAAAAAACATTCACTCAAGTATTGACATGAGGATTTATAGTGGAAACCCAATATGGGAAAAACCACTTTGTAACATGCTACTATTATTTTCACTCTTCTGAAGTGAGCTCGGTTAAAAGCCAACCCTGTCAAAGGTTACAATACACACTGTCAAGTGTGACCCGGTTAAAGGATTTCAATCACCTTGTTAAAAGTGAGCCTGGTCAAAGGACTTACATACACTCCATTAGAATGCAACCTTGTTCAAAGGATTTAACATATGACTGTTAGGTCAACCTCTGTTAAAAGGATTTTGACTATTACAATGGTTAGAAAGTAGCAGTAGTATTGATCTGAAAACATACAACTCACTTTGCAAATATCAAATCCAATTCCGTACACAAATTCTGGTTTACTGACTTTGAAACTTTGCCATCTCCACTTTTGATCTGCTCAAAACTTTCCTTCAAGCAATCACCACATTTTTCCTTCAGCCTTTTCGCTTATACAGTCAATAAAACTTTACTGTTCTTCCAACATCTACTTCACCCATCCATTCACATACCTAATGCTTTGGTTCCCTTAATACTTTCCTCTATTAGGTTAACTTATCTTTTGCCACTTAATCTCCTTCGTAGATCTTAGGGTTAGGTCAAATACATTGAATCTACCCGCTTCATGTTCTTCATTTCCTCTTCTAGAATCATCTCAAATCTCATAAAGATTTACAATAAAACATTTTACAAAGCATTAAATGCTTCCATACAATCAATAAATAAAGTCAACACATTTTACATAATCCAAGAATTCAACAATGTCGGCTCCAAATCTGAATTCTATTCAAATATAAATTTTTTGATGCTCGGTCAATACTGTGATCATCCACTCGGTCTCCATGTAAAACGTTCGGTCACTACTAAAATTGTTTCCTCGGCAAATACTGTCTTCCTCGGCAATTTACTAATATTCGGTCGACACTAGATTTTTGTTCGGCATCCACTAACTCAATTGACTCTATCATAACTTGGCTTAAACATGATTTTTTCATTTTTGCTTAATTAAGCCTACTAGTTCAGTCTTCAATCTTACTAAGATAAACAATACATTGTCTCATCATTGTGCAACATAATCAAGTACACTTTGTAGTATCAAGATAACTCAACCTTTCCCTAGGTGCTATTGTTACTAACCTTTCTTTCCCTTCTCACCATAGATATAGTACTTTCCTAAGTAGCAATAGTCTTACTAGTTAAGGTTTGACATCAATGACAATACAACAATTGCTTCAATTACAGTTTCCAAAAATCTCCCTCTTTGGCATTGATGGCAACACCATATGATATCACCTAAATAACACATGGATTACCAACCAATCCAAAAACTTATCTATCCATCAGAGAAAATTTATAATATCCTTAGCTTCATTCTGATTCAAAATCAGTAAATCTCACTTCTGTGACGGTCAGAAGTATTTGGATCTCCCTCTATCCTAATCTTTCATTTCAGTTCATCATCTCCCTTACTTTTAGTGTCATGTGTTATAGTATCATTTCAGTTCAATCTCCCTCTTTGACAAAAATGCCAAAGCAGCAACTCAAACATACATCCAATAGATGTAGATATATCTGTTCAGCACAGTGTTTCTCCCTTTGTCATCTTGCTTATGATTGATTTGTTATCTTCATTTCTTCTTCACAGCTCTAGGATAGTCCTAAAGTGTGACAATCTTCTGCATCAATGTGTCAAATGTTCTAATGTAGCATATTTGATGCAGTGCTCCTAGCTTGGCTAGGCAGCCTCAGCTAGGGGAAGGACCCCTAATTTACTTCTCAACTACTCATGAGTTTCTTTAGGTAAAGCTTTAGTGAATATGTCTGCCAATTGTTCTTTTGTATTCACATATTCCATTCGAACTTCCTTGTCTTGTACCAATTCCCTCAAATAGTGATACTTGATTTCTATATGCTTGGTCTTAGTGTGCATCACTGGATTCTTAGAAATATTGATAGCACTTGTGTTGTCATAGAAAATAACAATAGGTTCAGTGATTTCTTCTTTCATGCCTATCAACAACTATTTTATCTATATTAAATTTGAACAATTTATTGCAGCAACAACATACTCGGCTTCAGCAGTAGATTGGGAAATGCAATTTTGTTTCTTGCTTGTCCAGGAGACTAATCTTTGTCCAAGAAAGAAAGCTCCACCACTAGTGCTTTTTCTGTCATCTACATTTCCTACCCAATCAGCATCAGTATATACTCTAAGTTCAAATTTGTCATCATTCTTGTAGTATAACCCATAGTCAGCAGTTCCTTCCAAGTATCTCATGATTCTTTTCACCGCCATCATGTGTGTTTCCTTAGGATTGGCAGAGAATCTTGCCACTATCCCAACAGCTAATGCAATATTAGGTCTACTATGTACAACATACTACAATTTTCCAATCAAGGATTTGTACAAAGTCTGGTTAACTTCTGCAGCATCATCATTCTTAGATAACTTTTGTCCAGTAACCATAGGAGTTCCCACTGGTCTAGCATCTTCCATTCCAAAAGTTTTCATTATTTCATTAACATACTTAGACTGTGTAATGAAAATACCTTTCTTCATCTAATATACTTGTAAACCAACAAAGAATTTGATCTCACCAAACATACTCATCTCAAATTCAGTTTGCATTTCATGTGAAAAACTTTTACATAATGCATCTTGTCCACCAAAAATAATGTCATCAACAAAAATTTTGGCCAACAAAATACCTCTACCTTCTTCATCTTTCATATACAGATTTCTTATGTCATTTGTCATGGAAAATCCATTCTGTATCAAATAATTATGCAACCGCTCATACCATGCTCTGGGAGCTTGTTTCAATCCATATAAAGCTTTGTTCAGTTTGCATACCATGTGTCTTCTGTTTGGATCAATAAAACCTTCTGGTTGTTCTATGTAAACTTCTTCTTCTATTATACCATTTAAAATTGCAGACTTGACATCCATTTGATATACCTTGAATTTTTTATAAGCAACATATGCAAGCAAAGTTCTTACTCCTTCCAATCTAGCTATAGGGGCAAATGTCTCCCCATAATCAATTCCTTCTTCTTGTGTGTAGCCTTTGCATACTAGTCTAGCTTTGTTCCTAGTGATTTCATCTTTTTCATTCAACTCGTTTCGAAATACCCACTTTGTTCCTATAACATTCTTATCTGCAGGTCTCGGCACCAGAGTCCAAGTTTCATTCTTCTCAATCTGGTCAATTTCTTCATTCATTGCTTGTATCCAGTCTTCATTTTCTAATGCCTCTTTAGTTGTCTTAGGTTCAAATTCACATAGTAAGCATGTTGGATCTTTCATCTTGCTTCTGGTCTGAATTCCAGTGTCTCTATCTCCAATTATCTGTTCAGGCTTGTGATGTCTTCTTACATATTTTGCCAAAATAGGTTCAACATTTTTCTCTTCTATTTCATCAAGTTCCCCAACAAGATTGTTAGTTTCATCTTCTGAATGCTTGGAAACCTCTTCTTGATCCTCGACAGCATTATCTTGTAGCTCGACATGTTCTTGTTCTCTCTCGACACTATTTTCTTGACGCTCGGCATCATCTATCTATCGCTCAGCATTGCTTGCCTGAGACTCAACATCAGGTGCAAGTCTGTTACCTACCTCTTCTATTTCCTTAATGTACACAAAAGATCTGTAATCTTCTGGTTCTCTTTTGCTGTCAGCTTCATTTCTTTCTGCATACTCATCAATTTTTACATTCGTACTTTCCACAATTTTGTTAGTGTTAGAGTTCAAACACTTATAAGCTTTACTTTTTGTGGAGTAGCCTAGGAATTTGCCTTCATCACTTTTAGCATCAAACTTTCCATTCCTATTGTCTTTCAATATGTAACACTTTCTTCCAAAGATTCTAAAGTATTTAACACTCGGTGCATGCCCATACCATAATTCATAGGGTGTCAAATTTGTACCTTTCTTGATCTGTACCCGGCTAAGAGTGTAAATAGCTATACATATAGCTTCTTTCTAGTATTTATGTGCTACATTCTTTTCAATCAATAATGTCCTAGCACAATCCAAAATAGATTTGTTCCTTCTTTCTGCTATACCATTCTATGGAGGTGTCCTAGGTGTAGACATCTATCTTTTGATTCCTCTTTCATTGCAAAATAGATTAAATTCATTTGATATTAATTCTCCACCACGGTCAGATCTAAGACATTTCAGGTTCCTACCTGTCTCCTTCTCAACCTTAGCCAAATACCACTTAAAAAATTGAAAAGCATCAGATTTTTCTTTTAGAAACATTACATGCATCATCCTGGTATGATCATCAACAAACAAGATAAAATATCTAGCACCACAGTAACTTTGTATACCCATAGGTCCACAAAGGTCAGTATGAACCAAATCTAAAATGTGTTTAGAAGTGAAGGATTTTCTCTTGAAACTTGACTTAGTCATTTTTCCTAACTGGCATTCTTTGCACATCACATTTTCAGGTTTCTTCAATCTAAGTAGGCCTCTTACTTTCTTCTTCTTACTTATCTCTACTAGATTGTCAAAGTTAACATGACATAGCCTCTTATGCCATAACCAAATTTCATCAAGTTGTGCAAACATACATATTTCTTTAGATTGGTCAAGATAGAACAAATTACCTCTAGTCTGCTCACCACTTCCAATCAGTTCACCAGTAGCATCAAATATCTTAGCTTTCTTGTGATGAAATTCCTCTCAATAACCAGTTCTGTTGAGCTGAGCAACACTTAACAAATTATAATTCAATCCTTCAACCCAATAAGCATTTTCACAAGAGATCTTATCAGTCAGTTTAATCAATCATTTTCCTCTAACAGGACATGGTGCATCATTACCAAATGTTACACTTTTACCTTTATAATGATGTAGGGTCTCAAACTTACTCTTGTCACCATTCATGTGATGTGAACAACCATTGTCAATAATCCATTTATCATTCTTGTTCACATAGGAAATCAATGCATTTTTCTCATCCTCATCAGATTCATCTTTCATTGCAACATAGACTACTTCAATTTCAAAATCATCACTATGAGTGTCAATCTCTTCTTCAGCAATGTAACAAGATTTCTTACATTTTTCTTTGTAGTCTTTGTACCTTTGGTAGCCTTTGTCATCTCTTCTATCTTTGTGTCTACTATTTCTTTCCTCATCTTTATCCTTCCTATCAGGACATCTAGCAGCTATATGACCAACCTTGTTACATGCAAAACATATAATAGGGAGTTTACCTTTGTATTTTCCTTTTCCTCTTCTCAGTCTTCTAGCCATAAGATCTTCTAGATCTTCATCAGAGGTGTCACTATCATCTTCACTTTCACTTTCACTTTCACTGATGCATCTTTCTTTTTCCTTCTTAGGCTTGTTCAGGACTAACTGTGACTTAAAAGTAGATTCAACATTTCCAATACTACCAATAGTGAAATTATCATAATTAGACAGTTCAAAAGCAGTCAGCTTGCCAATCAAACCTTCCAAAGTAAGCACATTTGCAGAGTTACATCTAGATTCCTGAATAGCTAAAATCTTAATAGCATATATAGGATGCAGAGTTCTTAACACTTTTCCAATTATGGTCTCATCATCAATAGTCCCATTTGCTCCTCTAATAGCATTCACAACTTCTTTTATTCTACCACAATATTGTGCAATGTTTTCATCTTCATTCATTTTCATTTCATCAAAATTACCTCTAAGACTCTCAGCTTTGGCTTTCAGTACATATAGATCACCACCATAGATCTTTGCAAGAGTTTCCCACATATCTTTAGTAGTTGTGTAGTCCTTAATGTCCTCAAATTCTGGATAGCTTATGGCAGATGCAATTTCCAGCATTGCCTGATTGTGTTCTTGCTTAGCTCTCATTTCCTCGGCAGTCAAAGCTGCAACAGGTGTGGCATAGTCATCCTCAATGTAGTACTTTGCAGAATCACCAATACTAGCCAGATACAGCTTCATCAAGCTTTGCCATGCAAGGAAGTTTTCCTTATTCAGCTTCGGTACCTCCTTCTTATACATCTTGATCATTTGCTTCAAGTCCCTTTAAACTTGATTTCTGTAAAAACCAATAAGAAATGCAACTCCGATACCAATTGTTAATATGATTTAGAACAACAAAGAGGGGGGGTGAATTAGTTGTTCTCAGGTCCTGATGTATAAAATAACTTCAAAAACTTTTTCTGAAATCAGATCAAGCAACCAAAACAAACTCGGTCACCACTGATTCAATAATAGAAACATATAACTCGGCAGTCCACTACCCAGCTGTATCTAACTTGTAAAACACAAAAATGTTCAAACCAAAAAAAACATTCACACAAGTATTAACACGAGGATTTATAGTGGAAACCCAATATGGGAAAAACCACTTTGTAACATGCTACTATTATTTTCACTCTTTTGAAGTGAGCTCGATTAAAAGCTGACCCTGTCAAAGATTACAATACACACTGTCAAGTGTGACCCGGTTAAAGGATTTCAATCACCCTATTAAAAGTGAGCCTAGTCAAAGGACTTACATACACTCCATTAGAATGCAACCTTGTTCAAAGGATTTAACATATGACTGTTAGGTCAACCTCTATTAAAAGGATTTTGACTATTACAATGGTTAGAAAGTAGTAGTAGTATTGATCTGAAAACATACAACTCGCTTTGCAAATATCAGATCCAATTCTGTACACAAATGCTAGTTTATTGACTTTGAAACTTTGCCATTTCCGCTTCTGATCTGCTCGGAACTTTCCTTCAAGCAATCACCACATTTTTCTTTCAGCCTTTTTGCTTATATAGTCAATAAAACTTTACTGTTCTTCCAGCATCTACTTTACCCATCCATTCACATACCTAATGCTTCAGTTCCCTTAATACTTTCCTATGTTAGGTTAACTTATCTTTTTCCACTTAATCTCCTTCGATCTTAGGGTTAGGTCAAATACATCGAATCTACCCGCTTCATGTTCTTCATTTCCTCTTCTAGAATCATCTCAAATCTCATAAAGATTTACAATAAAATGTTTTACAAAGCATTAAATGCTTCCATACAATCAATAAATAAAGTCAACACATTTTACATAATCCAAGAATTCAACAATGTCGACTCCAAATCTGAATTCTCTTCAAATATAAAATTGTTGATGCTCGGTCAATACTGTGATCATCCACTCGATCTCCATGTAAAACACTCGGTCACTACTAAAACTGTTTCCTCGACAAATACTGTCTTCCTCGGCAATTTACTGATACTTGATCGACACTAGATTTTTGCTTGGCATCCACTAACTTGGTCGACTCTGTCATAACTCGGCTTAAACATGATTTCTTCATTTTTTCTCGGTTAAGCCTACCAGTTCAGTCTTCAATCTTACTAAGATAAATAATACATTGTCTCATCATTGTGCAACATAATCAAGTACACTTTGTAGTATCAAAATAACTCAACCTTTCCCTAGGTGCTATTGTTACCAACCTTTCTTTCCCTTCCCACCATAGATATAGTACTTTCCTAAGTAGCAACAGTCTTACCAGTTAAGGTTTGACATCAATGACAATACAATAATTGCTTCAATTGCAGTTTCCAACAAATTGATCCCAGTCTCGCAAAAACTTTTTACACTTGTACAGATCATCAATATTGAAGGCCTGATGTAATTTTATATGATCACTAGTACATTTCGTGCATGGATGAGAAATAGTATCCAAAGTTTCTAAATTATGAGAAGAGGTATGAGTAGAGGCCAAAGAAGGGATATTTGTGAAGGTTTTATAGACGTAGTTTACTGAATCATCATCTCTACACTGGTACTCAATCTAGAAACCCTCATACGTATATAGCCACTCTAGAAAATCTCCACATCTAGAAAATCTCCACAAAAATTCCTTCTGGCCTCCACTGTACATACGTCTTCTCAAAATCTAAAAACTCTCCATCATTGATTCCCATCATTTTTTGAGCATCTTCGTGGACTGAGACCTTAAATTATTGAGCTTCTCTTTGTTTCGAGAATAGTTTAACATTCTCTACTTAACAGGGCCAACCACGTGAAGGTCGAAGCTCATCTGGCCCCTCCTAGGAGCCCCTTATGACCCTTTATGACATTTTAAGGCCTCTAAGATGTATTCTTAGGGATTGTAAAGGGTTGTAAAGGGTCATAAGGGGTCTTGGGACACAACAGTTGAGAAACATAAATGTAGGCACCATGGTCACAATTTTTTGGAGACACAACATAATTGAGTGGTATACCCAAATGATGCAAAGCAACCACTATTCCTCTGGTTCCAAGTCAACACTTTGGGATCCAAAAACCATAGATAAGGAATAAATTTAGAGAGTGGAGGAGGGTCATAATGACCAAAATAATACAGGGCCATAACGACCAAAATAATAGAGGACCATATATTATTTTGGTCATTATGGCCCTCCTCCGCTCTCTAAATTTATTCCTTATCTATGGTTTTTGGATCCCGCAGTGTCGACTTGGAACTAGAGGAGTAGTGGTTGCTTTGCATCATCTAGGTATACCACTCAATTATGTTGTGTCTCCAAAAACTTGTGACCATGATGCCTACATTTATGTTTCTCAGCTATTATGATATCTACATTGCAATATGTAGTTGTTGCAACAACAGAGCATCAGGCACCACCTTAAGCACAATATGATCACTAGAAAAATCTGTATGTTTTATGAAACACCTATCCACAACAGAATGGGAAGACATCTTTCTAGCATGGGCCTGCAGGATCCTTCGACAATTAGCTTCATAATAAATGAAGTAGATGACAGATGAGCAATTAGCTTCCCAAGAAAAATTTCATAAATGAACTATGTGTACCCTAATTCCTATGCCCTATCTGCGTACGTAAATAATATATTTGAAACAAGGGTAAGGCTTAAAGAAGTTAATTTTGCATCACAGTCTGTAGTTGTTGTAGTAGTCGAGCATTAGGTGCCACCTTCAGCACAATATGATCACCTATCCACAATGACCAAACTTCATAAAACATATCGACGTATCTAGTGATCATATTGTGCTGAAGGTGGTGCATGATGCTCTGATGCTACAACAACTACAGACTGTGATACATAATTAACTTATTTAAGCCTATGTGTGAATGTTTTACACCTTCATGAAATTAGGATAATCAACTACAATTCTATGAAAATACAATAAAAATTTAATCTAAGAATTGAAATTAACATCCATGACATCTCATGGTTCTCTATCTAAGTTTGGTAAGTAGATCTCTCAACCTATTCTCTACTAGTGATACTCCTAGAATGAGAAAAATGATAGTACAATGCTTAATCTAGCTCTCAATACTGCATTATTGAAAAGATAAATTCAAATGCTTATGATAAATGCATTCAATTGCTCTCAATTACTCATAAATTTCTTATAATAATGATGCTTTGCACTTGAATTCTCTAATATCCTTTATGCTCTCAAAATGACTCTTATTTATAGTAAAATCCCAAGGGTAGGGGGTAGACTGAATTAATCATGATTTAGCCTTGGTTGAGTCAAAAACTTTACAATATTTTTAAATGGGGGGAAAATTTAAATGTTTGTCTCAAATGTTTGGACAAAAAGACAAATTTGAGTGGTTGAGATTTAAAGTTGAAATGTGTGATTGAGATTCAACTATTTTGGGTGATCCATGTGCTTTGTGTTCTTAATTCTTATTGGTTGCTCAAATTTTTGTTGAAAGATATTAGGATTAATTAAATTCCATCAATTAGTTAAATTAGCCATGTAAGGGAATAGGTTCACTTTGATTTTTTATTTAAAACTATACAATTAATTGATTAAAATCAATTATATAGTGTTTTTTTATCCCTTTAAGCTTGTATTTATTTATTTGATGTCATTATTTGATTTTTCCTTTGATTTTAATATTTTGTCCAATTTTGATTAATAAATGTCCATTTAATTTTATTTGATCCTTTTTACGAGAATTATAGCATTTTGTTTGAGATTTTGCAATTTTAATGATTTTAAGCACTTTTTCCATTTTTTGGTGTCTACAAATGCCCCTTTTTGCATTGATGTGCATAGAGCATTGATTCAAAGGAAAATTTTAGGTCCTGATCACTAATTCAACACTGATTTGATTTGATGCACCACTAATTTGATAATGCCACCTAATTTGTTTGATCTTACGACCTATTTTTGATGATTTGATTGATACTAATTTAACACCTGATACGATTGATAATACTATTAATATGATTTAGAACAACAAAGAGGGGGGGGGTGAATCAGTTGTTCTCAGGTCCTGATGTATAAAATAACTTCAAAACCTTTTCCTTAAATTAGATCAAGCAACCAAAACAAACTCAGTCATTACTAATTCAATAATAGAAACATATAATACTGTAGTCCACTACCTAGCTGTAACTAACTTGTAAAACACAAAAATGTTCAAGCCAAAACATTCACACAAGTATTGACACTAGGATTTATAGTGGAAACCCAATATGATAAAAACCACTTTGTAACATGCTACTATTATTTTCACTCTTCTAAAGTGAGCTCGGTTAAAAGCCAACCCTATCAAAGGTTACAATACACACTGTCAGGTGTAACCCCGTTAAAGGATTTCAATCACCCTGTTAAAAGTGAGCCTTGTTATAGGACTTACATACACTCCATTAGAATGCAACCTTGTTCAAAGGATTTAACATATGACTATTAGGTCAACCTCTATTAAAAGGATTTTGACTGTTACAATGGTTAGAAAGTAGCAGCAATATCAATCTGAAAAACATACAACTCACTTTGCAAATATCAGATCCAATTCCATACACAAATGCTAGTTTACTGACTTTGAAACTTTTCCATTTCCACCTCTAATCTGCTCAGAACTTTTCTTCAAGAAATCACCATACTTCTCCTTTAGCCTTTTCGCTTATACAGTCAATAAAACTTACTGTTCTTCCAGCATCTCCTCCATCCATGCATTCTCATACCTAATGTTTAGGTTCCCTTAATACTTTTCTTTGTTAGGTTAACTTATCTTTTGCCGCTTAATCTCCTTTGTAGATCTTAGGGTTAGGTTAGATTCATTGTATCTACCCACTTCATGTTCTTCGTCTCCTCTTCTAAAATCATCTCAAATCTCATAAAGATTTACAATAAAATGTTTTACAAAGCATTAAATGCTTCCATACAATCAATAAATAAAGTCAACACGTTTTACATAATCCAAGAATTCAACAATGTCGGCTCTAAATCTGAATTCTCTTCAAATATAAAAATGTTGATGCTCGGTCAATACTGTGATCATCCACTCAGTCTTCATGTAGAATTCTAGGTCACTACTAAAACTATTTCCTCAGCATATACTGTCTTCCTCGGCAATTAACTGATACTCGGTCGACACTAGATTTTTGCTCGGCATACACTTACTTGGTCGACACTAACATAACTCATCTTAAACATGATTTTCTTCATTTTTGCTCGGTTAAGCCTTTTAGTCCTCAATCTTACTAAGATAAACAATACATTGTCCCATCATTGTACAACATAGTCAAGTACATTTTGCAGTATCAAGATAACTCAACCTTTCCCTAGGTGCTATTGTTACCATCCTTTCTTTCCCTTCTCACAATAGATATAGTACTTTCCTAAGAAGCAACAGTCTTACCAATTAAAGTTTAACATCAATGACAATACAACAATTGCGTCAATTGTAGTTTCTAACAATCTCCCTCTTTGGCATTGATGGCAACACCATATGATATCACCTGAATAACACATGGATTACCAACCAATCTAAAAAACTTATCTGTCCATCAGAGAAAATTTATAATACACTAGTAGAATTTGGCAAATAAATGACTAAGTGACTAAAAATTTTAGTCATGTGACTAAAAGTTTTAGTCACATCACCAAAACTGATCATATTTGGCAAATAAATGACCAATTTGGTCATCGGGTAAAATCACAACTAAAATGACTAAATAAATGACCAATTTGGTCATCGAGTAAAATGACTAAATAAATGACCAATTTGGTCATCGAGTAAAATGACTAAATAAATGACCAATTTGGTCATCAGGTAAAATGACTAAATAAATAGTTTGAGGGGTTTTTCCTTTTTGGTTCCACAATTTCATTCATTTTATTGTGAGAGCATATTTTCATCAAACAAATTTTCAATCATGGCTTACTATTTCGAATTGGTTTCTCATCTCATGTCTAAAAAAAAAGCATATAATATTAGATCTTCAAATCAAATTAGATTTTGGTTGCACGCATGAAATATTTAACCCTTAAACCTATTACCTATTTTTTATTACAAAGACTAAGCTATGCATCTTCATAGCTATAATCCAAAAGCCACAAGTTCACCTCATCCAAGCACTAGATGTGACTATTTCACATCCCCCAAGGGCCTATCTGCGTTCCTAGGCATCCTGATAATGTTCTACCATTTTTTTAGTCATGTGACTAAAACTGATGATGTTCTACAAATATAAATGACTAAATAAATGACCAATTTGGTCATCGAGTAAAATCATAACTAAAATGACTAAATAATGAGAATTTAATTTTATGTGAGATTTTTCTGCTGAGAAGCCCATTTTGAAGCCTTCTATGTGCTTCATTTTGGCATCTCTCATGGCATGCATTCAGCCTCTCTAGATGCTCTCCTAACCGCACCAACTATCAACCGCTAATAATGTCCATGGCTACGCTTATACAAGATATCTCAAGTCTAAGAAAATTTTATCTACAACATCTCACTGATGAGAAAATGCATGTATTGTAAGTTCTAAAATCTCCTTGAAACCCTAATATCTCACTTAATTAACCATGTCTTTTGAAAATTCATCTCTATGAAATATGTATAACAATTTGTATGCAATAGATTTATATATAAATGAACAATATCTATTATAATGCTATTATCAATGTGTACTCTAGATAGTTAATTTTATTGATTTATGTTTCTTAAGTAGTTGTTCACAATAACTCATTTCTTAAGTCTTTGAGGGGAATCACACATCCTAGTACCACACCAACTCAAACGTGCTTAATTGTAGAGTTTTATCCAAGCTTACCCCACTTAGCTTGCTACACCATTTACAAACAATATCTACCAAATCTCTTCAAACCATATGAGATAAAGTTTTTTTCTTTTGCTATATAAGAATTTAAATCAAACACATTTTTAAATATTTATATTATTGTAATTAAATATATACATATGTGTGTGTATATTAAAAATAGAGGGAGAGGGGGAGAGGTGTCAATAACCCATCATAATAATATCAGTATATAGCCAAATTATCACAATACTATAAAATATAAATCAATATTTAAATTAATCATAAAATCCATGACATAATTTACTATCAACTATTAAAACCTTTAGTTGTGGCTAGGAGGGAATTTTAAAATTTCATTTTAAAAAAAACTTCCTAATTCTTTTCTCCAACCCGTGGTCAACTAGAGCTCAAACTTCTTTTCATAATTCTGCAACCCTAGCCTCAAATTTTAACTTCTCATGGCTGCCAATGAGGATTTTGTTCGAATAACACCAGATAAAAGGAGAAATAATGACAGACCCAAGAACATAAAAATGAGTTTTGAGTGGGAGAGTGGCATATTTTTTAACAGGAGAGTACTCTTCATGCATATAAATAGCAGATCCACTAAAGAACGTGACTTATCATGCAATGAGAGGTAGATTTGGGCATGTAACATAATTTCCATTTCAGAATCAAGAAGCTTTGTATAGAAGATAGTCATTTAAATGAGAATGTAACAGGTTCCTAGGAAGAGGACTCCACATCTCCATGAGATAAAAGCTGTCAAATATAAAAGAGGAGTAGTAGCGCATTGAAGAAGGTAGAGTTTTTCATGAACCCGTTCATCTAAATGCTTACTCATTTCTTCTTCTATTATTTTCCAAGATTTGATTTGGAGTTTATATTGTTACAATATCCTTCATTTAGTGTCATGAGTTATTTTCCCTTAAGGATATGTATTTTGTTTTGGAGTTCTATTACTACATGGGAGGGGATCCATTACTTTTGTCAAATGTAAATACTAGGCATGCATTGTTTCAAGGTTTCATCTCACTATGTTTCCATAGGGCTTCCACTATTATAATGATTGGATGTACTTCTGTGGAGAGTGTGTCATTGTCTTTTAAGGGAAGTATGTTTTGTCTTAGAGAACTCTCTGCTATGAAGATTTCATCCCCATTTTCAAATTGATCCTACTAATTTTTAAAGAACCATTCACTACTCTTTAAGATATTTCACTCTTTGGATAGAGTTACAATCATTTCTATGAGATTCACCATGTATTGCATGCGTAGATGAATATTGGAGGTTTGGGTCCACAAAGTTTGTAGTGGAAATAAGGATTTCTACTCTGCTATGCATTAGAGAAACAATGAACTCCAACCATAAAAACAGAGCAATGACATTGACCAAGAATAGTAGCAGGACATTTTTTTAATAGAATTTGCAAATCTGACGAGGTTTGTTTCATTAGTCAATAGATGAAGTGCCATTAAAAGGAGAAGCAATACATTGGAATGACCTTTTCTTCATAAGGTTTATGCATATTTCCAAAAAGGGCATGGGCAAAGCACTAATAGGGTTTTCTATGACAACAATGCCATTGATTTCAATACCTAGAGGAGACTTCAAACACTATTACAGTCAAGGATAGTAGTTTTGTATTAATAGTCATACGGTGGAGATAATTGAACCAAGAACAAAGAAAAGGTGGAATACTGCTCATAGTCATAGAGTACACAATACAGAGCCATAAATGATGACAAACAATGTGAAAAAAGAAAACTAGTGACAAGATCCATTAAAAGGAGAAGGTAGGTATGTTGTAGTAGAGATATTGTTTGTGTGTTCCAAAACATTGATATCCAACCATGCTTGTGAACTAGTTACACACTAGAAAAGATCAAAAGAAAGTGGTAGAACAATGAAGACCCAAGTGGCATGGAGAAAATATAGTAGCAAACAAAGGATGGCATGTCAAAGAGCAGTGAAAAGAGAGGTTTCGTGCCTTGTAAAATAGTTACATGGAGTATTGAAAAGCATAGATGACATGTTTGGGGAAGATTGTAGCTACACCATACACGATCATATTATACAAAAGAAAGTCTCAAGGCATGAATATTTATAGAGTCTCATGCCAGTTATGTAAGTAGATATCATAGTACTTTTCAAGAGATGGAGATAACATATTACTAGAAACAGAAGTCACATAATTATGACTACAAACAAAGTTACAAGGGAAGCATTCACAAAGATGAAAAGCCAAAACACATTTATAAGACTCACAATTCTTGATAGAGCATAAGGATGAAAAAGACAAAGATGCAGTCCACTATCACAATGGATCAAAGTTGGAGCAGTATGAGGAAATAAATGATAAAAAGGGACAACAATTTATACTGTAAAATAGTGAGAGCCATGGGTCAACCATGTGAAATCAATGGATAGTGAATGCATATAAAAAAGGTAGTCATGAGAGTCTTGAAGGGATGGTGATGAACAATGCCATGGGCAGTAGATGGATTGTTATAGTAGGTGGTGAACCTCAAATCACCCTAGGACATTCATGCCACTATTAAGAGGACTATTACAACTATACTATGTAAGGAGCCAAAAATATAAATGGTGATGAACAATGCCATGGGTAGTAGATGGATTGTTATAGTAGGTGTTGAACCTCAGATCACCCTAGGACATTCATGCCACTATTAAGAGGACTATTACAACTATACTATGTAAGGAGCCAAAAATATAAATGTCAACCACTTGATATTGCCGATTCAAATGCTTCTTTGCCACAAATTTCAGCTCAAGGAAGATAAATCAATCTGAATTACATATTTGAGCCACAAAATGTTGAATCTAATAATGCTAATGTACAAGGTTTAGTACCTCAGCTGAATCTTCTGTCCAATCAAAAGAGTCTATTACTGAACTTTCTACTTCAAAAAGATCTGAGGACTCGCATCAAAGACCGATCCTGTAATTGCAACTGAAAAATCTGATCTGAATAATGTTATCCCCAAAGTTCTAGATTCTAGTGTCAAATCATCAATTAATAGTGCCACTCATAATACTTCTTTAGGGTAGCAATTGACAAACACTATTACAGATAGAATTAATCCACAGAGATGTTTGGAACTTAGTTCATGTATCTATTGAAGGGTGTAGCAATACTTCATTACAAGCAAGGTGGTGTATGTCATCCATCAATTAATTTTCTCCATAAAAAATATCTATTTCGTATAGTCAGCTTTCCCCTACACTCGTTCAGCAAGGGGTTGTCGAATCAACATGTATTTATTGAGTCTAAAGTCTCATGCAAGCATCCTAATTTAGCAACCTGCAAATCTTCTCTTCCCTTTCCTTCTCCTACAGAGCTAGGGGTCCATGAATCGACACACATTCATCTGAGGATGTTATAATATGATCATCAAAATGAAATTCTCTTTAAATTTTTTCAAGACAACCAATACAGCTTATTCATCCAATCAAGGTTTATCACTCTCATTTTATTCAAGACGTCTGATAATAGATTTGCATTAAATTTTTTCTCTGTTCCTTCAGCTGCTATCCCATTCACTATCAGATTCTCTGGGGCTCTCTGTAATTTAGAAAAATAACTCTGTTAACTAATTAACAATAGCAGTGCACTACCAATAAGAAAACAAAATAATTATCTAGGCAAGTTAGACCTCTCAATGTACTACTAACTTGAAGTGAATCCTCTTATCTTTTGACTATGAGGAGTTCAAGGTAAGAGGATGGTGAAAGTAGTTGTAAGCTATTCGATGTTCAAATTTTGAGGTGAGGTATGACTGAATATTGTATTATATTCTTCATACTAATATAAAATTGAATAGGACTTATTCATTAAAAAAATGGAGGTGAGGGTTTACACAATTCGATAGGTCCTATAGACAGATTAAAAGGACACTGAAAACCAACATCATTTACTAATTATGGTTGATCTTGCAAGCTTTTGAGTCAAAGTTTCTCAAAATTAAAAGCAATCCGTCTGTCAGGAAGATAGTAGTAAATTCTCAATGCAACCCTGTATAGCTCCATGGCCTGCTGAAATATATAGATATATTAGTCTTCTCAAATTTTCAATGCATGTGATTTTCTGCAGCTGCCAACATTTATTTATGTGAATTCTCTCCAAACTTGATAACTCTTTTATTTCTGAACAACCTTCCTTTGCCAGATCACAAGGCCCAATTCAACATTATCTTGTGTAAAATGAACCTCAATTAGGTTTTTAATGTCTCTAAGCTCTAGAGAGTTAAGGCTTGGACAATTTTGTTCACCAATTGAGATCTTTGATAAAGCTTCTACACCATGAATAGCTATCTTTTCAAGGCTAACCATGGAAGACTTAAAATTTGGTGGGTCTCTGCTTCTATTCAAAGCCAGCTCCCCGCTTACAGACAAATATGTCAAAACTAAATTTCTAAGATTGGTGAGATTATTAAGTGACTCTGAGAACAATCTGCCTTCAATTACCATAAATTGACCAATTTCAAAATCTTCCCATCCCATTCCAAACAGGACTAGATCTTCTACCATTTACCCATTCTAAAAACTTTTGATATCTGTTTGCCTGTTCAAATGTTGGCATTTACCCAGTAGCTAAGGAATAGATATACAAATATTTTTAGAGTGATGTTCTTTCCAGCATTAAATACCATCTAGTTGTCATCGAACTAGGCACCTTAATTACCAAATCATTGGTTGGTATTTTCACTAAGTTTTTCAACTGCAACAGTATTAGGCATAGGCTGTGATAGTGAATTTGGATAAGATACGGGAACTGTATTGCCACTGCTAACATGCTGCAGACTTGAAACTGCAGTGTTGTGGTTATGTGAGTGAGTAGGTCTATCATTACAACTTGTTTTGGAACTAGTATCCCCTGTTGATTTTGCAATACTTTTCCCACCATCAGAAATTATACTTCGAGAATCATTTCCAGCATCAACAACACCTATGTTATGTGGGAGATTCCCAATTGCAGAAACCCCATATGGCATTGTAAGAACTGGCTAGAGATGTTTAATATGTTGTTGTTGTATGCTCCCAAGCTGCTATCCCAGAGATGCAGTCTTCCCTATAGGTTGTTCTAACTGCTGCAACGTCTATTGATGAAGTAGTGTTCATTGTTGAGACATAGGCTGGGAATGTACTTGAGACTGTGTCCTAACATCATATTGGAAAGGCTGGTGAATGAGAATATGCTGCCCAAACTGAAGATGTTGCTATTATGTTGAAGGATGCTTATTTGATTGGTGATAATTTTTTAGTACAGGTTGTGGATGTCGTGTATGTTGTTGATGTTGTTGTTGAATACTGTAATGGTTTTGACCCTGGACTAAGACTGATACCATATTTTCCCCTGAGACTCCTTTAGCTGAGGTGGAAGTCATGGGTGATTTTTGCTGAGATGAATGAGAATCTTTGACTGACACAGAATTTTTAGTGGAGCCACCTACCCCAGACTTTGACACCAAGTGAAGAGAAGGCAAAGGAGAGGTTGTAGAGGCAGATGAAGATATAGAAGGAGCAGTTGTTATTCTTACTGAAACTGAATTCATTGTAGGTTGTTTGCTCCTTGACTGTTGCCCCTGAAGTTTACTTGTGACCCCATGCATAGCTTGAGGTGGAGTGCTAGATGTTGCAGCCAATAATGACCCTGCTGATGCTATATGAGTATTTTTCAGCTGACTTGAATCTTGCATAACATGGCTATGTCTCAACACTTGGCTACCAAGACTTACATTTTGCGAGGGAATGTGTATACCCTGTGTGCCAGAAAGCTTTCCAGTTGTGCCTTCTGAAAATGTAATCACATTTGAATTAAGAGTGCTCGCTCTTTTGGGATCTATGTTTGTTTGGGAACCTGACATGTTTCGAGAAGAATCCCATTCGAATCTCAAAACATTTGATTCGTCCAATTCACATTTAATAGGATCCTTTTGATTTTCCTCGTGTCCAAATTTAACATAAATCCATTCCTTGGCGGTTCTTCCAGACTCTGTAGTATTAGCTGCCCCCACTCTTTCCATCGATGCATTTTGTCGTTGGTGCATCTTTTGATCATGATAAACATGCGTGCTATATTGGTGGAATTGACCAAAACTTGTCTGATTTTGTATAGAATTCTGGGATTGGACATGTCCTCTTGCAAGATCAGTCATGCTCTGGAGTAGCTCACCCTATGATGTCATGATTGATGCAACACCTGGTATCCCCAACAAATCAGGCCCAATGGACCCTCTATTCAAAGGTGACTGTGATACCCTTGAATCAAACTCATTCAAATCTGTTTGCAAACCAGAAGTAGTCACGTGATATTATGGCACAAGATAGGCTTTCTGTTGTTTCTGTATTTGAGTTGTTACCTATTGTGGGGGCAGCAGCTGTGCTTGTGCCTGTTGTTTCATTTTACCTATTTTCTTTCCTCCAAAATTTGCCACCAGGCTAAAATCCTGTGAAATGATTGGCGATGCAGCTGTGGAACCAGTAAGTGCTGTCAGCTGAGAATTCAAACTTGTAAAATGTTGGTTATAAATATTTCTTTGTACCACTGGTATCTATTTTTTTCCTGACATTTTGTCAGATGTATTGTTCTTTTCATTCAAATGCTTTGGTTGATGTGATGCAGCTCCACTTAAAGATAGAGTGTTGATGTTGGATGTTTCAAAGTTGATGTATTGGAACTCATCAAATTTACTTCTTTGGAACCTTATTTACAGAAGCCACTCAACCATGAGATTTCTCTGCAACACAATATTTTCATTTTACTGCGATGAAAATGAAATTAGCACTAGGAAAATATCACTTATCTCAAGCATCTCTGGATACACAACATTCAATTCCAAATAGAGCATTACTCCTGAGACTGGCTAGCATTTTGATTCAACAATTTTGAAACATTGTGTATGTAAGTAAGAGGTATCGGCAATTGTGAAGAGGTTGGACCAGCAGGATTGACATCACTGGAAGGCACAGAGCTAGTTGCTGATTGAGAGTCAACATCTGAACCAGTTGACTTTTGAGAAGCACCACTTACTTTATCTAGCATCTATTGAAGACTGTGAGAACCAAAATTCCTTGACATGTAGCCTCCTCTTATGTATGCACTTGGAATGCCCCTTGGATATATAGATCTCACTGAAGACATGGAAAAATATGGAAGAGGAAGTCGTACTGGAGGATGAGATAGGATAGTGTGTTTAGCATTTGACATAGGTTTTTGCATTACCTGTGCATAAATAACAATATTAACACAATTATTATACAGATCCACAATAGAAAAAACTTCAAAACCCTGAAAAAGCTACCTTCAGCATTTGGGTCATTTCTTTGCTATCAAATTCAACATAGGTTGACCTATTAATTATATGCAGTAATTAGAAACCATTACATTAGTTGTTTCAATTAAGCAAACAATATAGGTACAAAACAAACTGAATCATAGTAAATTAAGCTGATATAATCATCATCTACCCTTTTGGTTGGTTGTTTCCAAGAGCTATTTGTATAGTAACTTTGACAACTTCACGAAACAGCTAAAATGTTTGGATAATGCCTCTTTTGTTGCTGCAAAACGAACCTGAAACATCACCCAAAAAAGGTAAGCATTTGACTCCATCACAACAATAAAATCTTTCAATAATAGATGTAAGCAAAAGGTTTTCAAGTTTTACAATACATTATAAACAAAAACAGTCCTTGAATCAACATCATCAGGAGTGAATTCCTTAAAGTAAATTATTATTAAACACTATGTTATCTCTTCTATGTCAATATCTTTGTTGCCTGTAACTCGCCCTCTATCTATGTAGAGCACCAATTAGTATTCACCCAGCTTCAGAATAAAAATAGGAGTCTCCAACCAGTTATTGTCTTGAAGCTTTCAGCTGACAAGTTAACTGCAATATCAGGGATTTCAATACCATTGCACAGTTTATTTTGGTTTGTAATATGTATTGAGTGAGATTTAATATTCAGTGCTTACTATTTTACTCAGTACTTACAACAACCAGGTATCAATGCAACCCAAATAAATGATAACCAAATTTCAATAGAGAATTAGCTTCATCCAATCGCTTCAGGTTCAACATCCACTCCATGCTTCTTTCAGAATCAATATTAGCACCCATACCTTAGGATTGAATCCCTCATCTATTTTATATAGTATCTTATCACATGGGGATGTATGTTAGTTTCTACTCCCTCACTTTGTTTTTCCTCACATTGATCTTAAGGGAGATGTTATTGTGAATAAGTCCCCCTGATTATGTAGGCTTACCTTTGGGTCATATTCCATATTAACTATGGTAGGTATTTGTTTTCTTATTATGTTTTCCATAAGAGGGTTCATGGGTTCAAGCCATCAAGATTCATTCATTAAGGTCATGTGATTGGTTGATTATCGATTCTTCTTTGATTTGTTATATATTGGGTAGACAGAGAAGAATAGGTTAGCTGTATCAAGCATGGAATTCAATTTTATGTATAAATTCTTGATACAAATGTATCAACATGTGGAACACCTTAAAAGTGATACAAGAGTGATCTCTTAATATGAGGTTTGCAATTGCTTCCTGTAAGTGTCTATTAGCCACCAAATCCAGGTAGTTTCTTTATGCCACAATAGTGTCCTTTTGCACAAGACAGTTTCAGTCTTAAATTGGTTCCAAATAGTAAATTCTCACATTCTAATAGCTAGAAGTTTTAGAGCATTCATTTTGTCAGTTTATTAGATGTTATGTGATATGTTTTAGTAGAATGAAGCCTAGGCCCTGCAGATTGAAAATAGTTTTCAATTCAATTGCAGATTTCCGTACATTAGCAGCCCTCAACAAAGAACTCTTCAACGATGCTTGTGTTCAAATTCCTCAAGGTTTTTGATTCTTCATAATGATGTAATAAGGCCTTTAAATCCTTTAAATGATGTTACAAGCACTAAGAGTACAATAACTTGTAAATTGCCAATATTGGCAATATAAGCCAAATAGGGCTTAATTGGAGTTAGTTGGGTTAGTATGGGCTTAGGAAACATTTGAGTTAGGATGGAATTTGTAAATGGCTTTAGGGAAGGATAATCCTATAGCAAAGGCAAGGAGTTGTCGAGTTGACAACTAAGGTTGTCAACTAGGCAACCAAATTTAACTAATAACCAACTGTGACAGTCAGGTAACTGACTGTACCCGGCTTAGAGAAGTTGGTTGAAGGTTAGTATCGGTTTTATTAAGAGTTTAGAGGTTGTTTTAGGGGGGATTGATGAGAGAAGGAGAAGGTAGTGTGGAGATGTAAGGGATCGAGTTTGCAATAGTTTTGATAAATAAAATCAATTTCTCTGCAAATCTGGAAGTCTCTGTCCCGTGAAATAGTCATTACACCAGTAGATCATGTACCTGGTTTGAATGTGATTTGGATTAGAAAAGGTTGTTAACACATCATTTGAATCATCTTTGATATCTTTTAATAAGTTATTTTATTCATTTTATTGTTTGAAGGAAGAGTAAGGCATCATTACCAGTGACTGTGACTGGCTGTAGGGTACAGTCAGCATCTGGTTTTGTAGCCAGCACCATGTGCTGGCCCTCCCACCTTGTGGCAACTATAATTAGGTGGGAGAGGTATAATAATGTCGTATATCTTGTATGGAAATGTGTTTGTCTATTTCTGTCTATTTTACTGAATTTACTTTTTTTCACGCTCAGAGGAAGAATTATAAAATGCTGCTGACAAATGGAATCAAGAAAAATATTTATGGGTTAAGACTGTTTTTTTTTATAATATTTCAATTTCTATTTTTAATGTAAGTTTCAAATTACATTCAATAATTTAATATTAGGAAGAGGAATAATACATTCAACAATTTATTCTCAGGAATAGGAATAATGATAGAATGAATTGGAGAAGTCTTCTATCAGAAAGAGGAATAACAAAGGTTGCAAGTCATTCCATTATTATTCCTCTTCATTATGATGAATCATTGGGTGAGAATCAAAATGTCAATGAAAAATGTGATTATTCTCTCTCTCTTTTATAGGGAATCTCTTGCAATTCATTTTACCATTATTCTTATTTCTGATAATAGATCAGTAAATGTAGTTTGAAATGTCAATGAAAATAAAACATATTTTTTACCTCGAAGAATTTTCTTTTTAACTGCTGATAAATTTATCCAGACATATTTTAAAATTGAGACTTCCCAGGTGTAATGTTATTTTAGCTATCTTTCAGTACTCTAAAAAATCTTATTGAATATCGATAAAATAATTTGAAAATTTTTTGTAGTATGAATTAAAAAATGTGAATTTTCAAAAATTAAAGTCCAACAATCAACCAAAGACTTTCAGTCAAGTCTTCTCATTTCCATTGTAGCTTAGGTCATAAAATAAGATCTGATTTATTGTGTTTGAGGCCTGCTAATGTTTAAGGCCTGACACTTGTTCAGTAGCAGATGTCTGCACAAAGTTATTCATTTGTAGAACAACCCAAGTTCCTTCAAGTATGCTAGTCATTAGGTCTAATAGGTTTTCTTACAGGGGAAGGTTTATGATGAAATCATAGCATGGAAGTGCAAAGAACAAAGATGGTGCTACAGAGGCAGCCTTTCAAGCTAATGAGAAGGTATATAATTAATTCTTTTTAATATTTGTTGAGTTTCTTTTATCTGTAGATCCCTCTTTAGAAGGTTTTTTAATGATATGTGCTCTAGTTAGTGAGAATTGGTTCCCTTAATTACATTGTAAGAGTGGAGACCTTGTGATCGATCTATTGAGTTGATTAGTTACTTATTAAAATTGTGGGTGGTGAGAACTAGTACCATAAATCATCCTGAAAAATAGAAATATTGAAATAGACATTGGATTATAAACTTCATTTGGTAGGCATTGGACCAAAACTATTTCAAATAGACAAAGTTCCTCCATTACTATGACTGTCATTACCATGATAGTTGGGTTGTTCACACAAAATCATGACCAAACCTCTTGTAAATTCCATTGTCAAGCATGTTGCTAGGTGTAATTGTTTTGTCTCAAGTCTGTACAATCTTCTTGTGCCATTATAAACTCTGCTGGTCATCAATAATAATCAGAACAGTGCAATGTGTTGTCAAACCATAGAAAATTCATTGTGTAAGCCCGCTAGAGCATCAAATTTCCTGTCACACACACAACCATTTGACCCAAGGTCAAGTCCATCTTAAAGCTTATTAAATACACTACAAAATACCAGAAGATCAAAATTATTCAATGGTTCAAAATCAGCCACTTATGTTGTTGAAGGTGATTTCCAGACATCTCAATATTTATTATTTTTGCAGTCATGATACATTGCAATGAATAGATGAGTGATCGTCTAAGTACAACATTTTTTTGCATATGCATGCTTAGGTATAGCCCTTGGAGCATGGTAAGCTTCTCAACTAGGTTATTGGATTCCACACTAGGATTAGCCATGCAAGCAACATGTAAATGTCTGCATGTTTCCTGGATCCACCAATTGCATCTTTACCAGGATTTGGACTACTCACACCATTAAATACAACTTGTAATATTTTTTAATAAGAAGGTCCATTTTTCTTTGGCACGATCTTGAGAGGTGAGTTGGCAGTTAATACACTAAGAAGAAAGCAACCTATAATTCTATAGAACTCAAAACCGCTGGTTGAGGCTTACCATATTAGATAATAGAAGTGGTTTACAGTTATCAAGTAATAATGTATACTGGTTATAAGTTTTTGACTGGCGATTACTTCAAATGGAAAGTTCTGGGAATTCTTTGTAGCCAAAGCTACCAACAGATAAATCATGACGACTATTGATGATGATAATTGCGAAGTTTTACTTTTACCAGATGGTGGGTCACTGGACCTCTTTAGAATAATGTTTTCAACCATTCTAAAATGAGTGTGACATGGGGTAAAAAGGCAATTTTCAACCATATGTTTTTAGTGAAAAATGCAATGAAAAAACTTATAGTTTTGTCTACGTATGAATGACAAAGCAATGTAATTTTTTATTTTTCAACCCGCATCTATTAAAAATAGCTAATGCCATTCACAACACATTTATTGTTAGTCCCTGTACTATATAAAAATATTTACTCTTCAACCTGAATGTGCAAGATTCTTTTTGATGTCCAACAAAAGTAGAAGATGAACTATAAAGAGTTGTGATTGGTGGGAGAGGTATAATGGTGTATTATATCCTTGTACATAATGGTTTTAATGCAGGGATAGGTGAAGTGAGTTTTGGAAAACCACATAATGGTGGTAGGTTGTTGATTGAAGGGTGCTCGGTTTGACACCAGTCATTAATGTGAACGAATATTCTTAAGGATGGGTATTTTTTGTGATGGATCTAGTGTTGCAAGGTACATAGGGATGTGTTAGATCCATTGGGGGGATCTAGAGAGATTTTCAAGTGTCCTTGTGAACAAGCCCTAGCCTAGGGACCCTAGAAGGGAGGGTTTGATGCCTAGAAGAATAGGTGAGTGATGGTGCCTTAAAAACTTTATAATCCTTAATTTTTTTCCATTTACTAAGATTTTTTCAAGGTTAGGAGTCAAGGGAGCAAGTCCTTGTATAGGTTGCTTTGTAAATGGGTGCAAATTAGGCCTATTTGGTTGTTGCAAAGGTAGTGGATCTAGTAGTTGGTCCAAAGTAACATACCCTGGGTTTTGGATATGTTTAGTAGCATTGTAAAGGGTGTATGGAACTATCAAGGGTTTCCTTAGTTGTTTGGAAAGTTTGTGAGTTAAAGGCAGATTACTGACTGTACAGGGCTACAAGGAGATTATGCTCTTGGAGTGAGTTGCATTGTAGATCTCTCAACCAGACTTGGAAGGCTGGTGGAACATGGTACATTGGCCATGTTATGATGTTCTAAGGTGCTATAACAAGGGTGGAAGCTTTTCTTGAATATTGGACAAGTTGGAGGCTCTAGGTGCATGGAAATGGTCTAGAAAGTGAATTTTTGGATTAAGGATTGGATTAGTCTAAAGCTGGGTACTTAGTCAGTTACAGTCATTATGAAGAGTTTTAATCTTTGAATTTTTCTCCTTTATTCATGAAATTGCATGGAGGTCGCTACTCTATTTTTTTGCCATTTTGTTGCCCCTTAGATCAATAAATTTACATTTTCTTTCATATATAGAATGTGCTTCTCACTGTGATGGAACCTGTGATTCTTCCTCTTTACATGACAATCACAAACTTTGCCTCATAATAGTCTTTGACATACTTTGTTTTCAATGATTCTCATAACCATTTACTATCATAACCCTTGAACTATAGATGAAAAAACTTGAAATCATGTTTAGTGGAAAGTACTAGTATACATGGTATGATTATTCTTTAAAGGGTACTAGCTCAATGGAAGAGCACCTACTTTACAAGTAGGAGGATGATAGTTCGATTCCATCATGCCCTAATATGACTAAATTAATGACTAAATATATGACTAAATTAATGACTAAATATATGACCAAATAAATGATCAAATAAATGATCAAATAAATGGCCAAATAAATGACTAAATAAATGACCAAATAAACGACCAAATAAATGACCAAATAAATGACCAAATAAACTACCAAATGACCAAATAAATAACCAAATAAACTACCAAATGACCAAATAAACGATCAAATGACCAAATAAACTACCAAATGACTAAATAAATGACTAAATAGATGACCAAATCAATGACCAAATAAATGACTAAAATAGTTTAGTCATAAATTTGGTCACAAGATAAATGACTGGCAATAAACTACCACTGGTCACGTGACCAAATTTGGTCATTTATCTACAATTTTTGGTAGTTTATTTGGTCATATATTGTTGTTTTTGTACTAGTGATATCCTTAGCTTCATTATGATTTAGAATCTGTAAATCTCACTTTTGTGACCATTAGAAGTATCTGGATCTCGCTCTATCCTGATCTTTCATTTTTGTTCATCATCCCTACTCTTCAGTTCATGTGTTATAGTATCATTTTAATTCAATCTCCCTCTTTGAAAAAAATGCCAAAGTAGCAACTAAAACTTACATCCAACAGATGTAGATATATCTGTGCAGCTTAGTGTTTCTCCCTCTATCATCGTGCTTATGATTGATTTGTTGTCTTTGCTTCTTCTTCACAGCTCTAGGACAATCCTAAAGTGTGACAATCTTCTGTATCAATTTGTCAATTATTCTGTTGCAGCATATTTGATGCAGTACTCATAGCTTAACTAGCCAGACTTAGTTAGGGGAAGGACCCCTAATTGACTTCTCAAATACTCATGAGCTTCTTTAGGTAAAGCTTTAGTGAATATGTCTACCAATTGTTCTTTTGTATTCACATATTCCATTCAGACTTCCTTGTCTTGTACCAATTCCCTTAAATAGTGATACTTGATTTCTATATGCTTGGTCTTAGTGTGCATCACTGGATTCTTAGAAATATTGATGGCACTTGTGTTGTCACAGAAAATAACAATAGGTTCAGTGATTTCTTCTTTCATGCCTATCAACAACTATTTTATCCATATTAAATTTGAATAGTTTACTACAGTAGAAACATACTCCTCTTCAGCAGTAGATTGGGAAATGCAATTTTATTTCTTGCTTGTCCAGGAGACTAATCTCTGTCCAAGAAAGAAAGCTCCACCACTAGTGCTCTTTTTGTCATCTACATTTCCTGCCCAATCAGCATCAGTGTATACTCTAAGTTCAAATTTGTCATTCTTCTTGTAGTATAACCCATAGTCAGCAGTTCCTTTCAAGTATCTCATGATTCTTTTCACTGCCATCATGTGTGTTTCCTTAGGATTGGTAGAGAATCTTGCCACAATCCCAACAACTAGTGCAATATCTAGTCTACTATGTACAACATACTACAATTTTCCAATCATGGATATGTACAAAGTCTGGTTAACTTCTGCAGAATCATCATTCTTAGATAACTTTTGTCCAGTAACCATAGGAGTTCCCACTAGTCTATCATCTTCCATTCCAAAAGTTTTCAGTATTTCATTAACATACTTAGATTGTGTAATGAAAATTCCTTTCTTCATTTGATATACTTGTAAACCAACAAAGAATTTGATCTCACCAAACATACTCATTTCGAATTTAGTTTGCATTTCTTTTGAAAAACTTTTACACAATGCATCTTGTCCACCAAAAATAATGTCATCAACAAAAATTTTGGCCAATAGAATACCTTTACCTTCTTCATCCTTCAAGTACAAATTGCTTGTGTCATTTGTTCTTGAAAATCCAATCTGCATCAGATAGTTATGCAACCTCTCATACCATGCTCTAGGAGCTTGTTTCAATCCATACAATGCTTTGTTCAGTTTGCATACCACGTGTCTTCTGTTTGGATCAATAAAACCTTTTGGTTGTTCTATGTAAACTTCTTCTTCCAGTACACCATTTAAAAATGCAGACTTGACATCCATTTGATATACCTTGAAATCTTTATAAGTAGCATATGCAAGTAGAGTTCTTACTCCTTCCAATCTATCTATAGGGGCAAATGTCTCCCCATAATCTATTCCTTCTTCTTGTGTGTAGCCTTTGCATGCCAACCTAGCTTTGTTCCTAGTGATTTCACCTTTTTCATTCAACTTGTTTCAAAACACCCACTTTGTTCCTATAACATTCTTATCTACAGGTCTTGGCACCAGAGTCCAGGTTTCATTCTTCTCAATCTGGTCAATCTCTTCATTCATTGCTTGTATCCAATCTTCATTTTCTAATGCCTCTTTAGTTGTCTTAGGTTGAAACACACATAGTAAGCATGTTGGATCCTTGGTTTTGCTTCTGGTCTGAATTCCGGTGTCTTTATCTCCAATTATCTATTCAGGCTTGTGATGTCTTCTTACATATTTTGCCAAAATAGGTTCAACATTTTTCTCCTCTATTTCATCAAGCTCCCCAACAAGATTGTCAAATTTAGCTTTTGAATGCTCAGCAACCTCTTCCTGATACTCGGTAGCATTGTCTTGTAGCGTGACATGTTCTTGTTCTCTCTCGGCACTATTTTCCTGACGCTCGGTAATCATTTCCTATCGCTTGGCATTGCTTGCCTGAGACTCGGCATCAGGTGCAGGTCTGTTACCTGCCTCTTCTATTTCCTCAATGTACACAAAAGATCTATAATCTACTAGTTCTCTTTTGTTGTCAGCTTCATTTCTTTCTGCATACTCATCAATTTTTACATTAACACTTTCCACAATTTTGTTAGTGTTAGAGTTCAAACACTTATAAGCTTTACTTTTTGTGGAGTAGCCTAGGAATATGCCTTCATCACTTTTGGCATCAAAATTTCCATTCCTATTGTCTTTCAATAAGTAACACTTGCTTCCAAAGATTCTAAAGTATTTAACACTCAGTGCATGCCCATACCATAATTCATAGGGTGTCAAATTTGTACCTTTCTTGATCTGTACCCGATTAAGAGTATAAACAGCTGTACTTATAGCTTCTTTCCAGTATTTATGTGCCACATTCTTTTCAATCAATAATGTCCTTGCATAGTCCAAAATAGATCTATTCCTTCTTTCCGCTATACCATTTTGTGGAGGTGTCCTAGGTGCAGACATCTATCTTTTGATTCCTCTATCATTGCAAAATAGATTGAATTCATTTGATGTAAATTCTCCACCTCGGTCTGATCTAAGACATTTCAGGTTCCTACCTATCTCCTTCTCAACCTTAGCCAAATACCACTTAAAAATTTGAACAGCATCAGATTTTTCTTTTAGAAACATTACATGCATCATCTTGGTATGATCATCAACAAACAAGATAAAATATCTAGCTCCACAGTAACTTTGTATACCCATAGGTCCACAAAGGTCAGTATGAACCAAATCTAAAATGTGTTCAGAAGTAAAGGTTTTGCTCTTGAAACTTGACTTAGTCATTTTTCCTAACTAGCATTCTTTGCACATCACATTCTCCGGTTTTTTCAATCTAGGTAGGCCTCTTACTTTCTTCTTCTTACTTATCTCTACCAGATTGTCAAAGTTAACATGACATAGCCTCTTATGCCATAACCAAATGTCGTCAAGTTGTGCAATCATACATATTTCTTTAGATAGGTCAAGATAGAACAAATTACTTCTAGTCTACTCACCATTTCCAATCAGTTCATCAGTAGCATCAAATATCTTAGCTTTCTTGTGATGAAATTCCACTCAGTAACCAGTTCTATTGAGCTGAGCAACACTTAGAAAATTATAATTCAATCCTTCAACCCAATAAGCATTTTCACAAGAGATTTTATCAATCAATTTAATCAATCCTTTTCCTCTAACAGGACATGGTGCATCATTAGCAAATGTTACACTATTACCTTTATAATGATGTAAGGTCTCAAACTTACTTTTGTCACTAGTCATGTGATGTGAACAACCATTGTCTATAATCCATTTGTCATTCTTGTTCACATAGGAAATCAATGCAGTTTTCTCATCCTCATCAAATTCATCTTTCATTGCAACATAGACTACCTCAATTTCAAAACCATTACTATGAGTGTTAGTCTCTTCTTCAGCAATGTAACAAGATTTCTTACCTTTTCCTTTGTAGTCTTTGTACCTTCGGTAGCCTTTGTCATCTCTTTTGTCTTTGTCTCTGCTATTTCTTTCTTCATCTTTATCCTTCCTATCAGGACATCTAGTAGCTATATGACCGACTTTATTGCATGCAAAATATATAATAGGGAGTTTATCTTTATATTTTATTTTTCCTCTTCTCAGTCTTCTAGCCATAAGAGCTTCTAGATCTTCAAGATCTTCATTAGAAGTGTCACTGTCACTTTCATTGGTGCATCTTTCTTCTTTCTTAGGCTTGTTCAGAACTAACTGTGACTTAAAAGCATATTCAACATTTCCAATACTACCAACAGTGAAATTATCATAATTAGACAGTTCAAAAGCAGTCAGTTTGCCAATCAAACCTTCCAAGGTAAGCACATTTCCAGAGTTACATCTAGATTCCATAATAGCTGAGATCTTAATAGCATATACAGGATGCAGAGTTCTTAGCACTTTTCCAATTATGGTCTCATCATCAATAGTTCCATTTTCTCCTCTAATAGCATTCACAACTTCTTTTATTCTACCACAATATTGTGCAATGTTTTCATCTTCATTCATCCTCATTTCATCAAACTTACCTCTAAGACTCTCGACTTTAGCTTTCAGCACATATAGATCACCACCATAGATCTTTGCAAGAGTGTCCCACATATCTTTAGCAATTGTGCAGTCCTTAATATCCTCGAATTCTAGATAGCTTAGGGCAGATGCAATTTCTAGCATTGCCTGATTATGTTCTTGCTTAGCTCTCATTTCCTTGGTAGTCAAAAGTGCAATAGGTGTGACATAGTCATGCTCAATGTAGTATTTTGCAAAATCACCAATACCGGCCAGATGCAGCTTCATCAAGCTTTGCCATGCAAGGAAGTTTTCCTTGTTTAGCTTCAGTACCTCCTTCTTATACATCTTGATCATTTGCTTCAAGTCCCTTGAAACTTGTTTTCTGTAGACACCAATAAGCAACACAACTCTGATACCAATTGTTAATATGATTTAGAACAATAGAGAGGGGGGGGGTGAATTAGTTGTTCTCAGGTCTTGATGTATAAAATAACTTCAAAAACTTTTCCTTAAATCAGATCAAGCAACCAAAACAAACTCAGTCATCACTGATTCAATAATAGAAACATATAACACTACAGTCCACTACCCATTTGTAACTAACTTGTAAAACACAGAAATGTTCAAGCCAAAACATTCACACAAGTATTGACACCAAGATTTATAGTGGAAACCCAATATGGGAAAAACCACTTTGTAACATGCTACTATTATTTTCACTCTTCTGAAGTGAGCTCGGTTAAAAGCCAACCCTATCAAAGGTTACAATACACACTGTCAAGTGTGACCCGGTTAAAGGATTTCAATCACCCTGTTAAAAGTGAGCCTTGTTACAGGACTTACATACACTCCATTAGAATGCAACCTTGTTCAAAGTATTTAACATATGACTATTAGGTCAACCTCTATTAAAAGGATTTTGACTGTTATAATGGTTAGAAAGTAACAGCGGTATTGATCTGAAAAACATACAACTCACTTTGCAAATATCAGATCCAATTCCGTACACAAATGCTAGTTTACTGACTTTGAAACTTTGTCATTTCCATCTCTGATCTGCTTGGAACTTTTCTTCAAGCAATCACCATACTTCTCCTTCAGCCTCTTCACTTATACAGTCAATAAAACTTAGTGTTCTTCCAGCATCTCCTCCATCCATGCATTCTCATACCTAATGTTTAGGTTCCCTTAATACTTTTCTCTATTAGGTTAACTTATCTTTTGTTGCTTAATCTCCTTCATAGATCTTAGGGTTAGGTCAGAGTCATTGAATCTACCCACTTCATGTTCTTCATCTCCTCTTCTAGAATCATCTCAAATCTCATAAAGATGTACAATAAAACATTTTACAAAGCATTGAATGCTTCCATACAATCAATAAATAAAGTCAACATGTTTTGCATAATCCAAGAATTCAACAATGTCGGCTCCAAATCTAAATTCTCTTCAAATATAAAAATGCTTATGCTCGGTCAATACTGTGATCATCCACTCGATCTTCATGTAAAATGCTCGGTCACTACTAAAACTGTTTCCTCGGCATATACTATCTTCCTCAAAAATTAACTGATACTCAGTCGACACTAGATTTTTGTTCGGCATACACTAACTCGGTCGACACTAACATAACTCAGCTTAAACATGATTTTTTTCATTTTTGCTCGGTTAAGCCTTTTAGTCCTCAATCTTACTAAGATAAACAATACATTGTCCCATCATTGTACAACATAGTCAAGTACACTTTGCAGTATCAAGATAACTCAACCTTTCCCTAGGTGCTATTGTTACCATCCTTTCTTTCGCTTCTCACAATAGATATAGTACTTTCCTAAGTAGCAACAGTCTTACCAATTAAGGTTTGACATCAATGACAATACAACAATTTCTTCAATTGTAGTTTCCAACAAATACGACCTGATATGATTAGACAAACGATACGACATGCCCCACTGATAATAGTTCAAAAATTTTGATGCCCCAGATTCAATGATGTTTGATGCCAATTTGATACTCTTATAATGCCCCCTCATAAATGAAAACTAATTAATCTCCTGTTTGAATGTTTGATGAAATTTGATTGATTGATCCAATATGTTTTCATTTCTGAAAAATATTGATGATAATGAAGTCACAACAAATGCCCTGATTTAATTGATATGCTAATTTAGGCCAACTAGGTCAAAAATTTGCCTCTAAATTAGGTCAAATTAGCATAAATAGGTTGAAAAACCTAAATTTACTATTCATTTTCACATTTGACTTTTGCGATTTTTCTCTGATCCCAAGATAGCTAATCACGATGGTTGTGCATATTCAAGAGCATCGGTTTGAGAGAGGTCGCCGGTATCAGAGACCAGCAGACTATAGACCTCATGTGAGTGATTTAAACCTTTCTTGTGCATTTATTTCCCTTTAATAGGATTTATTGCATTTATTTCATGTTTTTGTAGATTAAATTTTGCAAAATGCCCCATAGTATATATGAAATGACACCTAGGACCTTTAACTAACGCATCCGCGCATTAAAATGACACCTCTGCGTAGTTAAATGCCGCTTAGGATAGTTTAAAATTATGCCTATAAAGAATTTGAAACCACGTAGAACTAGGGTTTTAATGCCAATTTATAGATGATTTACCACTTGAGAAACCATAGGTTTTAAATGATGCCTAGGCATGATGAAATGTCACCTAGAGCCATAAAGTGTCACATGAAATTTGAAGTACCACGTATGCTTGATAAAGTGTTACGTATGAAACTTTCTTCACCGCTTAAAAGGTAAAATTCTACCTCCTAATAGGCAAATGACACCTACAAGATTTTGAAATTTTTTTTAACTCAAACTTGATTTTCCAATTAAAATTTAATGTCTCTGACTGATCGATTAAATTTCCAAGATAGCTAGGTCTGTTATAGTTAAGCGAAACAATTGATTAGGATATTAGGATAATGGTACCAATGAATTTTTGATTTGTCAATTGGATAGGATAGAAAAACTAATAGGTAGGATAACTGATAGGTAGGACACTGATTGATAGGATTGATAGACTGATAATTCACTCTCAGGTTATAGAGACACGAACAAAATGGTGATAGTTTGATAGGAAAATTTTGATTACTTTGATTGACTTAAAATAATCCATTGATATAGTATACTGATATGATTCCCTTGATTTGTGAAATAGGCACATTTCCATAAGTTATACATATGGACCGTTGCTTCATGGATTCTAGATCTAGGTCAAGATTTGACCCAGGTAGAGTATCACGTGATTGAGATGTGTGGATTGAGTTTCCTCCTTGATATCCTGTGGTTTGAGCTAAACTGTGGTCTTCTTATAGTTGTGGCAGAGCATTGGCACTCTGACCACAATACCTTCCATTTACCATTCGGGGAGATGACTATCACTCCCGAGGATGTGTATAGATTGCTTTGCATTCCAACTCGGGGTGAGATGGTTTATTATGATTCAATTTATGACAACACAGTTTACAGAGAAGTGTTTAGAGATAACACCATTGATGATGAAACTATCACGTGGGGGCAGTTTGCTTCCTTTCCCACATTTCCAGTAGTGTTAGGTGCTTTGATAGGCGGATTGCTACTTCCAGACCGGTGAGGTTGTGGTTTCTCTATTGGATGGGGATGCATCGTAGAGGATTTTCTTGCACAGCCTCAGCATTTTGATTAGGGTTCTTTTGTTCTCGCACAGCTATACCATGATTTGCATGAGGTGGTATATAGGTCTAGTGCATCATTATCAGCAGGTGTTGTTGTTTTATAATTATGGGTATGGGAGCATCTTCCCATTATGAGACCATTGTCAAATCGGACCCATCATCATAGTTTTCCCTATGCATTTTTATATAGTGACATGGTTGTCCAGCATCATTTGGGAAAGCTAGAGTATTGGTGCCGTGTGATTGATGATATTGATCAGGTCATTTGGAGACCATATTTGGGTTGTGAGGGATGGAGGGAGGATGATGACGAGCTCCCTTATATGTTTTCTCCCTATTGGATGATTGGTCGATTGACCCTAGTGATTGAGATATTTTTCTTCGACTGGGTTTCATGACGGTATGGCAGGTATTAGGATATGTCATAGGGTATGGCATTGTATGCTCGGGTTTAGGAAGAGCGATCTATGTGGGGTGCTTAGATAGATTTTTAGTTTTCCTATGATCAGATTTCCAGGATGATTTATATTAGATGGGATATTTTGGAGCATGTAGCAGATGCTGGTAGTCCGTAAAGTATAGAGATTAGTGGTCTCACAATAGATTTCTGAGATTTACTGATCCTGTAGAGCCTATCCCAGGTCATGATGAGTGATCCAATGATGATGATGATGGAGATGGTGGTGGGGATGGTGGTGGTGGCAAGAGGAGACGTCATCACAGAGGACAGAGAGCTCCTAGAGTTGTGGGAAGAGGATGAGATGGGCCACATGTATGAGGGGGACATGTCATGAGGGCTAGGGATACAGATGGTCGACAGGTATAGCAGGGACCTAGATAGGGATAGGGACCTAGGTTTATTCATCCTAGAGCTGCAATAGTGGAGGGACAACAAAGAGTTAGGAGATAGGTACACATTGATGCTGCTAGGTAGGTTCCCAGTGGACACAATACACTTGTATAGTTACATCAGGCCTTAGTGACACAACAAACAAAAATTCTAGTACAATAGGTGCCTCCACAGATGCCTAGTTCTCAGGATATGGGCCAGACTTCTCAGACTACTCCTAGCATGGATACTATATCACAGGATGTGAGGACTTTACAGATAGGTTTATCAGCATTGGTTGGTCGATTGGATCAGGTAGTGACTATGATGCAATAGTTCATGGCTATGATGGCTTAGATGCCCAACATTGCTAGTAGTAGTTAGGCTCCTCCTACACATGATAGACCAGGTGACAGGGGTCCAAATGGATCAGGTGCTCGGGATGGATCGAGTGCTCCTCCAGGATAGTGATTATTGATGATAGATCTTCTCATTGATGACTTTGTTGGATCATGTTTATGTTGTTATTGATCAGAACTTTGATGTACCACATTATTGATGATATTTGTATCTTGTTATACTGATTTGTTGAATCATTGATGTTATGGACACTTATATGATGATATACTTTCCTTGATTCTGGTGATGTGTTTTATGTGAGATTATCTTTATATGCAGTTCTATATGATGTTTCTAATGCATTTACTTTTGATTATGCCATGGATGCAATGTATCTTATATTTGATATAGATAAATGAATGCAAATGATAATGGAACTTGTAATGTTTATGGTTTTCTGATTTTCAATGTATGGATGCAACTGTTTTATTATGGAAATATGGATATGGATGAATGCCACTATGTTTTTGATCTTTTGATGTATGCAACTCTTTTAAAATGCTATCCTTAAATTAGATGTATGCAAATGAGTAATGAATAATGCTATCTTTTCTTTGATTTTTAAATATATGTGAATAATGAGTAATGAATAATGCTATGAATGAATGCAAAAGATAATCTCACATTATTGATTTGAACCTAGGATAAAGATATTCAATTGAACCCCCCTTTTGTAATGATCAACCAAGATTATAAATGTACCCCCTTTTCCCTTGGAAAAATAACTACAATGCACTTAATCTAACATGATAATGCAATGCAATGCAACTAAGTGTCACTAGCTTTTTAGCAAAGAAATTCCATAGAGAAATATTTTCATCATTGAGCATTGTAGGAATGGAAAGAAAGTACAACCATCACTGACCACATCATGATGATATGAATACCACTTTTTATCACTTTTGGTAACCTCTTTTAGGAAACTAGTACAACCCTCACTAGTTGAATGACCAACTATGGGAGTATGAATACCAGTTTCAATGGATTCAATGTTGCAAGTGGATTTTGGTATTAAGATATAGAAGATCTAAATAACCAAGGTATTTGTTTGCGTAAACAAGCAAATGTCAATCCTCCACCTTTTATGAAAGTACATGATGGTTCTTTGGTGACCATGTCATTAGACGAATTCACATAAGTTGTTGGATCTTCCTCAAGACAAACACTTGAAGGCAAGAAAATATCATGTCTCCATCATTTCCAATCTAGTTGAAACATCATAGATTAGCTAAAAGGACACGATAAAAATTATTTCAATAAAGATCATCAAAAGCTTCAAGTTTTTTGCAATGTATCAAGATTTTCAACAAGAATTCCAAACATTCTGATAATTTAAGTGATGTCAATTTTTAATCCTAAATAATAAAGTCAATGAAGGTTCAAGGATCAAGTTGTAGGATCAAAATACTTGGTTGTGAACAATGATATCCATCAAAGGTTCACCAAAATCTCTCTAATGCGTGACTAATAGTAGCACTATTGAATCCTCTTGTACCAAGAATCTAATCCTTTCCTGCCTCCAAGTGATAAATGTGATCGTGTGATAAACTTAGGGCAATAGGAAGCTTAAAATGTAACAATGCAGCTGAAAGATTTTATTATGACTATGCACAAATGACGAATGCAATGAAGGTTTACAAGTGAGATGATGGAAATGCAATATGTACATATGCAACTTTGGGAAAGACTTGGGGGAAAAAAAAGGTGCTTGATTACCAAGTTTTCACCTTTTGGGTTTAGTGCTCTTTTTCTCTTTTTTATTTTTTTGCTACCAAGGCACCTAATTACTAGGTTTTCATCAAGGTACTTTTTATCTTTTTTCATTTTTTTCTTTGCTTTTTTTTTTTGAAATTTTTTTTCTTTTTTTATTTTTTCAATGTTTTTGATATTTTTTATTTTCTTATGTACAAAAGTGATGCTTGAGTCATTGGATACACACTCATCTGATACTATTTCTTGTGATACTCTCTTATTTGATTAGGTATGAAACCTCTTTAGATGAATGTTATTAATGGGCTCTTGTAATTCTTTCCCATCACAATTGGCTAATTTATAAGTTCTCATTCCAAATGAAGAAACAATGATGAAAGGACCAAGCCAATTTTCCTCCCATTTACCTTTCTTTTCCCTTTCTGCTTGACTTTTAGGGTTCTCCCTTAGCACTAAGTCACCTACTTGAAAGACTCTTGGTTTTATGGGTTTTTCATAGTTCCTTGAAATCCTATTTTGATAGACTTTCAAGTGTTCATAGGCTTGTGTTTGATGTTCCTCCAATAATTCCAATTGTTGAAGTCGGGAAACTCTATAATCCTCATCTATTATTAATCCTTCCAATGATACTCTTAAGGATGGGATTTCAACCTCCAAAGGTAGAATAGCTTCAGCTCCATAAACCAATGAATATGGTGTAGCTCTTGTAGGTGTCTGAATGCTAGTTCTATAGGCTCATAAAGCCAGGTTGACTTGTACATGCCAATCTCTTTCTGATTTGTTCACCAATCTCTTCAATATTTTAAGGATATTCTTATTAGTAGCTTTGGCTTGTCCATTTCCTTGAGGATAGTAAATGGAAGAAGAGTGATGAGTAATATGGAATGTATCACAAAGTTCATCCACATCTTTGTTCTTGAATTGTTTTCCATTATCGGTAATGATGGCATGAGGAATACCATATCTGCAAATGATGTGATTCAAGATGAACATGGAGATCTATTTTCTCGTAGCCATGATCAAAGGAATGGCCTCTACCCATTTAGTGAAGTACTCTGTAGCGGTGATGATGTATTTGTGCCCATTGGATGAAGGTGGATAAATCACTCCAATCAAGTCAAACCCCCATTGATAAAATGGCCAAGGTGTAATTGTTGAGCTTGTACATGTATCACATCACCATGATATTGACATTTGTTGCATATCTTGACAAAGTGACAAGCGTCCTTCTCTAAGGTTTTCCAAAAATACCCCATGCGAAGGATCTTCTTAGCTAGGTTTAAACCACTTGAATGCGATCTACAAATGCCTTCATGAACCTCATGTAAAGCTACCTTAGACTCTTCTTCCTCTAGACATCTAAGTAAAGTTCCGTCAAGACCCTAATGATACAATGTGTCAGAAAGGATAATATAATGGGTTGATTGTCGGATAAAGTGTCATTTTTGGGCTTGGGATTGGTCTAAAGGAAACACTTGGTCTTTGAGGTATGTATAGATAGGGTTGTACCAAGGTGAGTCATGTCCATTGAGTAAGGAAATAATTTGGGTATTGGGAAGGTCAAATGTCAGTTTTGCCAACTCTTCCACCAAGAATTCATACCTTTCATTCTAATCAGGTTTTTGTAGTAATGAAGCCAATGTAGCCATTGCATTGGCAACTCTATTCTTCTTTCTTGGAATTTTCTCAAAATTTATCAACACAAAATAATTTTTCCAAGCATCAATCATTGTCTTGTATGGCATTAATTTTTCATTTTTGGTGTTGTACTCATCATTGACTTGATTTATTACTAATTGAGAGTCACCATACACTTGTAGCTCGGTAATATTCCATTCTAAAGCCATCTTGATGTCAATTACTAAAGGTTCATACTCGGCTATGTTGTTGGTACATGGGAATAAAAGCTTGTATGATTTTGGAATAGTATACCCTTGAGGGGTAATCAACAATATGCCAGCTCTGGAACCTCCTTGTGTGTATGATCTATCAAAGTATAATTTCCATGTCTTGGCTTCTATATTGACAATTGTCACATCTGGAATCTCTAATTGAATAGGATGTGTAGAAACCATTGGATTTTCAGCTAAGTGATCTATTATCTCTTGTCCTTTAATGGCCTTTTTGTCCATGTATTCAATATCAAACTCATTTAATATCATGACCCATTTTTCTATTCTACCCGTTAAGGCAGTTTTGCTAAGCAAGTATTTTAAAGGGTCAATCTTTGCTATGAGCTTCTCCTTGTGCATCAACATGTAATGTCTCAATTTTTGTGAAGAAAAGACAACCACTAAGCATGCTCTTTCCATGAAGGTGTAGTTTAATTCATACTTGATCAATGTTTGGCTTAAGTAGTAGATTGCTCTTTCTTTTCCTTGATCATCTTCTTGCGCCAAAAGAACTCCTAAAGACCTCTTGGTTGCGGATATGTATAGCAGAAATGGTTTTCCTTTAATAGGAGGCATTAGAATTGGTGGATCGATTAAATAAGTCTTCAATAAAGTGAAGGCTTTGTCGCATTCTTCATCCCATGTGAAAATAGTGTCTTTGTGTAGCAACCTTGTGAATGAATGACACTTTTCAGCTAATTGAGAAATGAATCTCCTTATTGATTGAAGCTTTCCTTGAAGAGACTTCATTTGACTAATGTTCTTAGGGATTTTAGGGATTTCCATGTCCATAATTGCTTGAACCTTTTTAGGATCCACTTAAAATCCTTTTGCAGAAACTATGTAGCCTAATAATTTGTCAGATTGAACACTGAAGGCACATTTTTTTAGATTAAGTCTCACTTTGAATTTCTCCAAGCGTGTGAATATCTTTTCTAGAATTTTAAAATGGTCTTCTCTTTGATGTGACTTTGCCAATATGTCATCTACAATCTTCTAAGAAGGTGTGCATTGTTAGGAATAAGGTGTCTCAACCTTGGATAATTCCTATTCTTATTATTTGTTTTGTAAAATGTATTTCTTGCAAATAATGTTGATGTGTCAGCATCTTGAATTGTGTGTAAGGAGATCATGGCTAAAATGGTTATGATGGATTCCTATGACATGTAAGATCTATTTCAGGAAGATTCAATGACAGGTGAAGACATGTGGCAACTGATAATTTTGAGTACTGTTCCTATTTTCTCGAAGAATGGTAAAACCCTAATACGGTTATCTTTGGGAGTAGCCCTAAAAAGTGAAGCGCATGATATAAGCTTTTTTAGGGTTGTGAAGAGAAGTGATGCGAGTGTATGGTTGGAACATTTTTATGCTACCATGATTTGTCTTCAAGGTTTTAGAAATCTTCTGAAAGAACTTGCATTGCAAGTGTATTGTAAGCTGTAATAGTTTTGATCAAATACATTGTGCAGGTTTTGGAGTGCTGGGGTTTTTACCGAAAGGATTCCCCAGGGTATATCATTTTGTCATTCTCTATTTTTCTGTATGCATGGTATGTGGTTGCAATATCTTTGTTAAAGTAGTTAACGAATCTGAAATTGTAAGGGTTTATAAGAATTTGCACAATACTCTCCTATAGAGATTAGCGTAGGAAGCTGTTTCTGCACCTAAGTTTCCTTACAAGCATCATGTCATGAAAAATAGTGGTCATCACCCTTTGGTAAGTTTCTCCAGCATTTTTAAGGTTGAAAGGCATGACATTCCAACAAAAATTCCCCCAAGGGCATGTGAGCATTGTCTTTTCTTGGTCTTTGGGTGCAATTTTAATTTTTTTGTACCCACTAAAACCATCCATCAATGAAAACATGGAGTGACTCGCTATTAAGTCCACTATTGCATCTATGCTTGGAAGTGGGAAGTCATCTTTGGGACAAGCAAGGTTAAGATCTTGGAAGTCTGTGCATATGTGAATGGATTTTTCATGCTTTATGACCAGTACAATATTGGATATCCATTCCACATAAGCAATCACTCTTATAAACACCACCTTCAACAATTTCTCCAATTCTACTTTGACTAGAAGAGCTATATGTGGGTGCATCTTCCTCAACTTCTGCTTGACCGGTTTAACCCTTGGTTTAACATTCAAATGGTGCATGATGAAGTCGGGATCCAATCCTGGCATGTCAGCATAGGACCATGCAAATTTCACTTGCTTTTCTTGGAAGAATTCAATGAAGTCCTTTCTCTCTACAAGTGTAAATGAAGCTACTAGGTGTATGAATTTGGGCTCCACTTCGGTTCCAATGTTGACCTTTTCCATTGGTTCTATGAGAATTGGTGACCTTTCTTCCTCATGTGTTGGTAGGGTATCCAACCTCTCTTCCTTTGGTGCCACAATTGGGTTTTCACCATCGGAAATATCCTTTATTTTTACTTTTTTTGGTGCTAGCATTGCCACATGGTGGTTTTCACCACTAGAACTCTTCAATTTTTTACTTTTTTTCATTTTTTCTTCTTTTTTTGGATTAAGAGGTTAGACCCCCATTGTTCTCATCATGTTCAGATTAAACTCATCGGTGGAAGAGGGCTCAACCACATTTAAGTATTGGGTCATCGCTTGGTCATTGGAAAAATAGAGTAAGTCATTTTTTTCGGTTAATTCCCAATCAATAAGTTCGGGATGCATCAAGGACAAAGATTAAATGGGAAAATTGTCATCAGTTGGGTTCATGGACATGACCTCATTAGATGGTTCATACATTGTATTGCTTAGGTCAATAATGTGAGCTTTCTCAAGATGTTCCATGGAAGAAGGATCAAACTCTTCTTCACTTGAGTCCTCTAAGAATTGTATGGGAAATAGCATGGGAAATACAACATGTGGATTAAAACTATCATTTGAATCACCCACCCAAGAAGGTACCCAAGGTTCACCTATCCATGGTTGATTAATGGGCGCTTGTCCTATGTTGAGTTCTTGTACATTGAGATCTTCATTACCTTTAGTTTGTTGCCTAGGAACATTAGCATAAGCATGTATTGTGACAATCTCTTTGTCATGGCATGAGGCTTTGGATAAAGTATCCCACTCATATCCTTGGGAATCATCACTATCAACATTGGACTTCATCATGTTTACTTGTTTATAACAATCATGCATCGGGCTGGAACTTTCTCCTTTGTGCTGATACCCTACCCCTAATTTTTCTTCTTTTGACCTCCAAGAAGGTTCAATAGGTTCTAGCAAACCTTTATTTATTTTACCTAAAGGTCCTCTTCCGTTATACCCCATTTTTTGCATAATTTCAAACCCTTTTCCATATTGGTCAGTTTGAATGTTAATGTGTTGAATCTTTCGATGAGGTTACTTGAGGTATCACTTTCATCTTTATAAAGCCATTGGAGAACTTCATCTTCTTCTTTGTCACATGTTGGTCTGTCAATTTCTCTTACAAAATAATAGTTGTATTTGTGAGGAAGATTCTCTTTAGAAGGTTTTCCATGTGTTCTTGGGGATGTGGGTAAATCAAATAGGAAAATAGAATATTCCCCTACTCCTTTAGAATTAATCCTACATTGTTTTTCAAATGTGTGCATCATCTCACTCATTTGTTGATATTTTTCTTCTTTAGCTTTTCTTTTCTCCTCTTTGGTGGGTTTGAAAAGTTTCACCTCTGATGTAGATACTTGATCTGAATTCCCATTTGAATTTGGACCCTCATAACTCACTTTCTCCTTTCCTTTAGTTGATGTTGTTGAGTTAGTTTTAGTAGGGATTGAAGTAGAGGGAGAACTTAATGTTAACTTAGGATCATCCCCTTTAATGTCTTTGATGGTAGCCTTTGGAATAATCCCCTCTCTATTATGAGGAATAAACAACTCATGAAGAGGCTTTAATGCATTGCAATATTGGAAAGGATTTGAATCCCCTCCCATTGTGATTTCTTCGCCCATGTATGGAAATTTTATATATTGATGATATGTGGAAGGAACCACTTGCATCTCATGTATCCATGGCCTCCCCAATAAGATATTATAAGTTAATTTCATATCTAAGACTTGGCATTTTGTGTCCTTTTTGACAGGTCCAACTTGAATGGGTAATATAATCAAGCTTTTCAAAGATCTCTCTGCCTCATCATAAGCCTTTATGGTAATTCTCTTTGTAGGATCAATACAAGACTCAGATAATCCTAAAGACTTGACAAGGCTCAAAGTGCAAATATTAAGACCAGCTCCCCCATCTATGAGAGCTCTCTTGATCCTATGTATTTGAATCAGAACTTCTATATGCAGTGGCAGATTTTGGGGATGGGTGATGGACATATCATCATGGTTTGAAAATGAAATACAATGTGGTGCAATGAGGTGTCCTACCATATTCTAAAACTTTTCCTCCTCCAAGTTGATAGAAACATTAGTTTCCACTAGGGATTTCTCCAAGATCTCCTTGTGATTTGGAGATAATTTTGATAACTCCAAAATAGAAATTTGTGTTGGAGTCTTTTGTAATTGGTCCACCAAAATATATGGCTTTGCTATTGTAGACAATTGTTTAGCCAAAATGCTGAATTGTGGAAGACCAATAGGTTTAGGATCAACCCCTTGTAGGGTAATCCTTGAAGTTTTCCCCCTAGTGATAGCATTTGATGTTTCTTCTTTGGGTTGTTCCTTGATCACAATAGTATTTACAACATGCTCATCCTTGGATAATGTATTGATCGTGTTATCATAATTATGAGCAAAGTTGACATTATTATTACCCTGCTTATTCACATTGGAAGGTCCACCTTTCTCATGGTTATAGAAAGGTTGTTTGAAAGCCATGTGATCTTCATTACTTTGAGGCCCTTCTATATTAATCACACCATTATCAATCAGATCTTGTACCATGTTCTTCAGCTGTAAGCAATCATTTGTGGTATGCCCTCTATTTCGGTGGTATTCACAATGACTATTTTCACTCCACCAACTAGGCTTATTTTGTGGCTCATAGGGTTGAGGTCTTGGTAAATCAATAAATTTATTAGCAATGAGAGTCATCAATGCCTTCTCAAGAGGTTCACCCAAAGGTGTGAATGTTCTCTTGGGAGATGGTGCCAAAAATTGCTTGTACTTGTTACCTCCTTGATTGCTCCCAAAGTTATTAGTGTTGGTATTGTTGTTGAAAGGCACTTTGGGAGCCTGGTTTGTATTATTCACTTGATTAGGTGTCCTTGTAAGATTGAATGGAGTCACTTTTAAATTACTAGCATCAACAACCCCATCATTAACCACTCATTTATTATTGTTCTTCAACCCAAACCAATTATAGCTATTAGAAAAGTTCCTATTTTGGTTGTTTTTATTGTTGGAGGTATTGTTGTTGTGATTCTTATTATATTTATAAAGTTTTAATTCTCCACTCTTGACTAATACCTCCTCCGTAGTCACTCCATTTTCAATAAGATCTTGGAAAGACTTAGGACATTGCATCCTCAACTGATAATTCATCTTAGTACTCAAGCTATTTATGAAGACATCCATCTTTTCTTTTTCTAGTACACTCCGAGGGTATCTAGAAAATACTGCTCTCCATCTTTGCAAGAAAAGTAGGAATCCCTCTCCATCTCTTTGTTTGGTGTTGCATAATGTGATCATTGTAACTTCATGTTTAATATTATACAAATAATGTGTTACAAACTTTGAAGCCAGCTCTTCAAAGGTTCGAATGTCAGAAGGTAGTTTCAAAAACCAGTCCATGGCCATGCCTCTCAAACTTCTAGGAAACAACCTCATTAAATAAGTGGTATCATGCATGAATTCCAAGCTTAATGCACAAAATTCCCTTAGATGATCTTGAGGATCAGATGCTCCTTTGTATTTATCATACTTAGGAAATACAACATTGCTAGGTAATGGTACCATGATCAAGCTCTTGTCAAATGGGAATGGACATAATGCTTCTATTGAAAAAGGCTTCGAAGCCCCACTTTGCTTCATTACATATAATTGCATTTGGAATAACTTAAATTGTTTAGTCATAATATCAATCGGGCTCTCTTCAACTTCTAGTTGCTTAAGTTGATTGACATCATAATCATGAGGGAGCTTAAGACCTTCTCAGGCTAGGTCTAGAAAGTATTTCTCCTTATCTTTTTCTAATGCTTTCTCCATAAGCTTTATGAAATATGGGCTTTGTATGGCTTCATTAACTTTCTCATCAGTTGCACCATCAGCGGTTGGTTCACCATTGCCCCTGTAATGCCCTACTGAGGTTCCCTCAGCACAAGGACATAAATTACACAACAAAACATGCATAATTTTGTTTTTAAATAAATAAAGTTGCATGACATAATCTCATTGATATTATGTAAATACAATTCAAGACAATCAATAGATCATACTACTTGTCATACTCAATTGCAATGATTATTACTACATACTTGAATATTGCTACCTTGCTTTTCATGATAACCACCATGTCCAACACTTGTATCTACACACATGTCTAAAAAACTAGGTGCAAAAATTAGATACATGATCATAAACAAACACTTTACTGATATCTTAGCAATGTGAATCATTATTGAGAAAATGTAAAATAATCGCATTTAAAAGTTTAAGACTAACTCTATGGGACTGGACTTAAGCTTCGGGGGCTCATCAATGATGGCCCTTGCCTACGTTCATGCTCAGAGACTTTGTAGTTTGACTCCTTAATTTTTAACTATATTATAAATATGCATCATGAGTTATCATTATAAAATAAATAAGCAGGTATGCAACCCTTTTTAGGTAGAGTCCCCAAACAGTTTCACCATCGGTTGACACCCACTTGGTGAAACAAAGATGGATTTGATTAATGATTCAACATACTAATACTAAAGGAACAAGGATGTCCACAATTATATGTATGAATGATACATAGATCATTGCAAATATATGATCCAAGCCTGATACAAATCTAGGTAACAAAATGAAGTCACAAAATTAGGAAGTTTTCTATTGGGCAAGTTTAATTTAATAATGAACATAGAATTAAGACAAGATTCATCATCTTGAACATAACTTGTATCAATATAAGTAACTAATTCTACCTATATAAACAAATACACATAGAGACTATTACTCCTATATTTAACCAATGAAGATTTCCTAAAAAAAACCATTTACCAAAAGTAATATCAGTTAATTTAAAACAAAGAACTTTTAACAATACTAACATAATTATTAAATTCCAAAATATTGACCCAAAACCCAAAGAGATAATTTCTAACTTAATAATGGTTTAAACAAAAAAACCTCCATAATCCCTTTTAAAACAAATCTAAAACATTTTGTCTTTGATCCTAAATAAAGCTAAGGAACAAGGAAATTCTTATTTGGATCTTAAAATAAGAAAAGACAACTAATTTGATTTCAAACCTAGAACCTTGCATATATCATTATAGTCATTGATAAAAATGTAAGGGTGAACAAAAAAAATATTTCTTAAGAGAAAGAAAACCAACGTAGAGTTAAAAGTGAAAAACCAAAGAAAGTATTCTAAGGAGACATGAGATGAGTTTTAATAGAAGAAAAGATAGTAATGGAAGACAAGGATCTTCTAAATATAATTCACTTAATACGTTTTGTTCTTCTTTTTTTTTCTTTTTTTTTACTAAGCATTATCGCTGGAAGCACAGACATGGCACATGAACGACTTGATAGAATGCCTCAACAAGATGTTACCTCACAGAATACAATAATTGCAGGGTATGCATAAAATAAATTAGTTGATAACAATTAGAAACTTCTGAGAAAATGTAAATGATAGTCAAAAAACAAAATACTTTGCCAGCATCATCCTTGTGCATAGACATTTATGACAACAAAATAATAGAAGAGTTTTTTTTTTAATAAATGGTTATACGAAAAAACTTGATTTATTTGAAATAAGAAACATGACCAAATCTGCTACAGGAATTAGTTATCTATTGATTGAAACAAGATTGACTATAATAGGTAAATTCTCATACCTCCTCATTGTGAAATATTACAGAGGTTATCTTCATCAATTCGTTCTTTATAAGAGTGATTCATTGGATTGAATATATCGAATGCTCCAATTTTAATCAAAAGGGCCATTTTGTGGTGGATGCTACAGACAAATGAGAAAGAATCTAAGAAATCTACGATCTGGGTTTTGTGCAGAATGTGGCAATTTAACTCTCTAGTGAACAATTTTCCTAAATTCTCTCTGGTTTTTGAGAAAATCATGATTCTTCTCAATCTACAATGGAATCATAATCAAAGAAAAATAATGTTGCCCCCAAACTATGAATTCATTTCTTGTTAACCAATACAACTCCAAGATGCTTGATATGGGGGATGATCCACCCCTCCTCCTTTGTCTTCGCTTCTTTCTCCCCCAATCTTCTCCTGTGTGTTGCCTTCGCCAATGTTATTAACTATGTTGTTTCCCTTTCATACCAGACTCACCTTTCCTTCCCCATTTTTCTGCTCCCCTCTATGTCACCGATAAGGGTTTTTAAATAGCCATTCCATAAAAGTATAACCACCCTCCTCCTATAACCATTAAAGATAGTTCATAACACATCCTTTCATATCTAATAATCTCAATCATGATTATCTTCCTTGTTATTATTATTAGTATCTTTATTATTGTTTGATGCAACCTAAATACTATCATAATCAAAATATTTAATTTGTTATAATATAGTCTTTTTCAATATTTTCTAGTGAAAACTTTGATTATATTGATATAATTATTTCTATTAGATAGATTAACTTACCATTACAGAAACTCCACTTCATACATACAATTTGGTATATAATACTTGCATACATTATATTATTTATATATGTCTATATATGTCCATGTGTTTATGTATATAAATCTTATCTATATGTATCTTGTGTTTATGAGTACATGTATGATTACACATATCAATCCATATATTTTTAGTTTTTTACTTTAAATGAACAATATTAGATTGTTTATAAAGAGATACTATAAAATGACTAAGTAGGTTTTAATTTTCCTTAACTCAATCATAAACATAAAATCAAACCAAAATTTTACTAGAAGATATAGAGGCTCCACTTACCATACCAACTCTTTATCAAGTTAAAGTTAGAGAGGTATTACAACCCCCATTATTATTGTTGTTAATTCCTTAATTATTAGGATCTAGTCCTCCTCCATTGACAAAAGGAAAAACCATGGTAGGTTCTATCTCTTGAGTGGGTTCTTGTGATATTTTCGATGACGTAAAAGTGTCACTTGGAAAAGAAAGTTCTTGCCTTAGATACGTCCCATCTGGTTGCAAGGTTTTCTTTATATAATGAGATTAATTTAAAGCCGGCATGAACATAAACAACTCTTGAAGATAAGCTTGATCCCACTTGCTTGTGGCCAAATCCTCAAACATTTTCAAAATTGTGCAAAACTAGGATTTCTGACTAGGCCGAATGTTGGAATAGATAAAATGTCAAAAAGGGTACTCGAATATGAAATCAATTTTTTTTTAAACCCTCAGGAAATGCTCACTATTTTCCCTTCTTTGTTTCTGGGCGTCACTTGCCTGTGTGTAGGCATGACTTAAAATGTTATACGCGTCTATTGGAATTTGTATAGGCGGCACTTTGTAGGTGAGCGGGCGGTGTTTTCCTATTGATAGGCATTTTCCAAATTTTTCCAAGCATCACTTAAAACATCACAGGCGTGACTTCTTTATTGACAGGCATTTTCTAAATAACCACAGGCGTTCCTTTACTATTTATACATGATTTTTCTCTATGTGTAGGCAACACTTTGCAGACCAGGTTGTAAATTTCAAATTTTAAAAGTTGTAAGATCAAGTTTGTCGAATATTCTTGCTTGAAAATGAAGTACAAACACCACACACACATCAAATTTGTACCATATCCCTAAAACCACACTAAAAGTGTATGTTCTAGATCATTTTTCACAAGTATTAAACAAGAATATCTTCCAAGCAATCTACCTATAGTCAAATTTGGCTTTTAAACATGTTTGGCTCTAAAAGGTAGCTTACTACTTATCAAGGTTTTAATTAACACCTCCGTTCTAAATCATGTCAAATTCTTTTACCCCCTTGCGGGCTTCCCACATGTATGAAAATACGATTTGGTGCAATCCAAAAGGACTACTAGAGGAAGTGAAGATAATTTGCACACAACCTAGTCACTCTCCTATTAAGGAAGAATGTATTTATTTATAGTGGGTCAGATAGTATCGCGGCTAAAGTGATTGTCTCCCACTTGGGTCGTTCCCTCTCACCGTCCTCGTAGGGAAAATCTCGGGAGGCAGGCCCTCTAAAGATCTAGTTTAACTAGCATGTATATGAAAGCAAGAAATCAAACTTAGTTCAACAAGTTTGGGAATTTAGTTCACTTAGCAAGTGAAGAGCATATCCCTATTGTTGTTCCTTGTTCCAAACACTTCAATCAGATTTTGTTCTTTTTCAACCTCTTGACAAGGAGATTCTTATAAACGAAATGTTTGGTTAATTCCTCTCTTTCTTTCTACCAAATTGAACTAACAAGTTTGGCTTTTTTATCCACTTCAAAAAATGGAGAGCATATGCCTAATGCTTGTTCAATTTGACAAATAGTAAGGTTTTTCTTATTAAGCTAGATCCAAAGAATAGCCACAATTTAAGCAATGCAAGCTTGATTTGAAAAATACCTCTTTTTGTAGCTAGCAAAGGCTAGGCACTTTTTTGAGGTTTTTGATGTTTATTTTTCTTTACTCACCTAGTGGCTATCATTCCCACTCCAATTCCTCCAAAAAATTAGTCAACAAAGCCATGCAAAGTGAAGGAAACCAAAAGGAACAATTGGAAGTACAATTTAGTGTTCTTACAAGATTTTTCAATGAAAATTTCAACAACTTAATGTAAACAACTCAATTCAAAGTAGGAAATTTTAGTTTATAAGAATTCAACACTTTAATGTAATGAGCATACAACTTTTCTTCTAATCCTAAACTTTTCAGAATTGAAGCATTATGTAATTCCTTTTGATATTTAGCTTGAATTCTTCCCTCTTTGATCCCCTGAGTGATTATGCTCTCTAGTTTTTGAACTTTCCTGTGTTTTCTCATCTGCAGGAAAAACACAGATAGAGAGTAAGAAAACATAATTTAATGATTTGACAAAAAATTTAAGTAGAAAACAATAGGTATCATTAGTCAGCTAATACGTGTCATTTAAAGGCTATCAGGTGTGACTTTAAGATTCACAGGAGTCACTTTCCAGTGACTCAAGCGACTTTTAAAGATCACTAGGCGTAACAATTTAACTGCTAGGCATTAAAAGTAGTGAAAATTGGGTAAGATAAAATATTCAACATGGAAAAGAATAACTACTAAGTGTTAGTTAGAAAATACTAAGCGTGACAGATCACTGTAAATTGTGCAATAAAAGTCATCACATGTGGCAAAGATCAGCTAGTAGGCATGAGTTCTTAGATCGCAGGCGTCGCTTTACGCTCTTAGGCATAACACTTTATCTCATAGGTGTCAAAGAGAAGAAAAGATAGAAATAGAAGGAATATCATAGCCGTCAATTAACTTCTTGTAAGCATAAGCAGAATATTTGTAGGCATCACCAGATCCTTCATAGGCATCACTTCTACTGTTTCCTACAAAATTCACAGAAAAGTGAAGCCAAAAACACACAAAATTTGATAAAAATGATAGAAATAAGGCTCAAAGCCCCGCAGTGGGCGTCATTTGTGTGTGAATGTTTTACACCATAAAATTAGGATAATCAACTACAATTCTATGAAAATACAATAAAAATTTAATCTAAGAATTGAAATTAACATCCATGACATCTCATGGTTCTCTATCTAAGTTTGGTAAGTAGAGCTCTCAACCTATTCTCTACTAGTGACACTCCTAGAATGAGAAAAATGATAGTACAATGTTTAACCTAGCTCTCAATACTCCATTATTGAAAAGATAAATTCAAATGCTTATGATAAATGCTCTCAATTGCTCTCAATTGCTCATAAATTGCCTATAATAATGATTCTTTGCACTTGAATTCTCTAATATCCTTTATGCTCTCAAAATGACTCTTATTTATAGTAAAATCCCAAGGGTAGGGGGTAGAGTGAATTAATCATGATTTAGCCTTGGTTGAGTCAAAAAATTTATAATATTTTTAAATGGGGGGACAATTTAAATGTTTGTCTCAAAGGTTTGGACAAAAAGACAAATTTGAGTGGTTGAGATTTAAAGTTGAAATGTGTGATTGAGATTCAACTATTTTGGGTGGTCCATGTGCTTTGTGTTCTCAATTCTTATTGGTTGCTCAATTTTTTGTTGAAAGATATTAGGATTAATTAAATTCCATCAATTAATTAAATTAGCCATGTAAGGGAATAGGTTCACTTTGATTTTTGATTTAAAACTATATAATTAGTTGATAAAAATCAATTATATAGTGTTTTTTATCCCTTTAAGCTTGTATTTATTTATTTGATGTCATTATTTGATTTTTCCTTTGATTTTAATGATTTTGTCCAATTTTGATTTAATAAATGTCCATTTAATTTGATTTGATCCTTTTTGACGAGAATTGTAGCATTTTGTTTAAGATTTTGCAATTTTAATGATTTTAAGCACTTTGTCCATTTTTTGGTGTCTACAAAGCCTTACCCTTATTGTTTCAAATATATCATTTAGGTATGCACATAGTGCACAAGAATTGGGGTACACATAGTTCATTTATGATATTTTCTTGGGAAGCTAATTGCTCAGCTCTCATCTACTTCATTTATTATGAAGCTAATAGCCAAAGGATCCTACAGGCCCAGGCTAGAAAGATGTCTTCCTATTATGTTTAAGCCATATTCCTTGTTCTTGTCAAACTTCCTTGGTACGGTAGGCCTTCTCTCTACAGTACTCTTCTTCAATCTGTGTTTGATGATAAGCATCTTCTTCTTCTTCCTAATTGTAGCCAGAGCTTCCTTTTAATCAGGATTCAACTCCACTTCCCCCATCTCATCATCCTCATCAGCCTCAGCTACCATCCTAAGCCCTTCTTCCCTCTCCAATTCTTCAAGGCTCTACAAGATATCTGGATCAATAAAGTCTACAACATTGCGTCCATCCATTATCTTAGGAATATCATCTTCTTTCCACTCTTCATTTGCCAAAATATACCGCTTCTTCAAGCTTGCAGAGTAATCGTATTAATAAAAGAACTCTTGCCAACATTAGGGTACCCACAGATCAAAATAGTCATGGTATTTGGGTCAATAGATGGCAACCTTTCCATATGATCCCTCATGTGTTTGAGGTAAGCCAAACTTGTTCTAATTCTCTTAACAATGGTACACATACGTCCAAGTGCAGCAACCTTAAAAGATTTGTAGCAGTAAAGAGAACGATGAAGAGTATCATACATAGATCAAGAGTAATTTTTGCTGATTTTGAGTGCCTTTAATTTAATATGTGATAAAGGATGACTAAGCACATGAGATAATTTGTAGTCCAAACTTAATAAGAAACCTATCCACAAATGCCTTGCCTAAGAAAATTGGTACATAACTTTTTTTGAAAACCACAAATTGTCTACATTAAAAGTAGCTATACTGCAAGCTTCTATGAATAAGAAAATAAAATTTAAAATTCATTACTTGCAACTACAACATTAGAGAAAATTCATCATATCAGATTTTAGCTTACTAAAAATAACCAATGATGTGCACTTTCAAAAGTTATGTGCCAATTTTCTTGGGGATCCTTTCTTGAATAATTGTTATCATCAAGAACACCAATGAATATATAACAGGAAAATATCCACAATAAGTAAGGCAACTAATGGCAATACAATGCTAAACCAAGGCTTATGCACCACCCATCATGACTAGTGTAGATCTTAAAGTGCTTAAATATGTAGTTTCATACTTTTGCAGAATCTGGGCCATGAGGTTATGTACTAATGGAGCATCTACTTGAAATAAATTATAGACATCAACATCAACATCATCATAAGCATTATAAGCATTGTAAAGCACCAACAAGAGAAGGCCAATTCCAAACTAAGCCAAACAGTTAATAACTAACTGTTACCGGTTACATGGAGGTTGTAAACCGGTTGGAGAGGCTTATTAGAGGAGATTAGTTTCTTGTGTTCTAGGTGTATAGGGGAAGTTTCTTAAGGATAACTATTCATAGTCAAGAATAGGATAGGGAATATTGAAAATTTGTGAAATTTTTGGCAAAAGTATTGTTAGCAGATATGAACCATTAGGAGGGTATTTTTTTTGGATAGTACTATATTTCTTGAAATTTTTTGTGATGCTTCTAAACTTTAAAGACATATTTTATATTAGAGTTTTCTTTTCTGATGTAAAATCTTTTCAATATAATCATGGAATGTTGTTGATCATTCATGGTCTTGAAGAAACTTTTCTTTTATTTGATGTATCCTGAATTCATTGAGTTCTAGTACAGGTGAATTGGCCAGATTGAATAATTTTTGGAGTTAAATTTTTTTTTACCTATGTAAGCTTCACATTCATTCTTTTCTTGTTTTGATTGTCAATTCTTGACATTGTTTCTCAATGTGATATAGATTGACCACAAGATGGTTCAGTTGGTTCTCTCTTTTTATTTAATCATTTGTGTTCTTCATGCTATAAGTGTCAATATGTTATAATCCAACCAGCATTTCATACCCCCACTTCTGACAAACCTCACAGCATGCAAATCACAGCCAAAGACTTGGGTGATCAACATACATAAATAGTGATTACCTTTAGGAAACACTGATCATTAATATTTATTAATGGCGGGCGGTGATTCCTTGGTAATAAAGGCATTGACAAAATTTATCATCTTAACCAAGCCATGGGTGGTGATCCTTGAAATAGCACAATTAGTAAAAGGAAATAACAACATAACGAATAATCATTACCTTTATTAATAAGTATAAATCAGCGCTTACAGTTTAAATAGAAAGCCACGTCTCTTAGAAAAGAGATCTTTGTTCAAAGGGATGCATCACTTCATTTGGATATAGAGACATAGAAGGAAAGACATTTTATTTGGAGTGAGGAAGAAGGAAAATTGGAAAACAAAATATGGAATAATCAGGTTGGAATTGGAGAAGAATTCATAAATAAAATTGAATTAGAAAAAACCTAAGTTATCGAGTTCTAGTTCTAGTTTTTTTCTCCTCTGGGTTCGACTTGGGTTCCTTTGGTAGGAACTTGGGTGCCTGGGCCAATCTCGGGTGCACCTGCAATTGTGGGTATTCTGAGAAACCAATCTCGGAATACCACTTGAAGCCTTGCAATGTTGAGAGTGGGATAAAGGCTATACTTGAGACCCTATTTAAGGAACAACCTTATTGAGCTTCACTTTGTTTCAAGAATAGTTTTATAGTCTGTACTAAATAGGGCCTAGCTTGTGTTTCCCATGCTTTTGTAGGACAACAAGTTTGGAATAACCACCAGAGCCTAGCTTGTGTTGCCCATGCTTTTGTTGTCTTTCCTTTGTTGCCTTTGATGTGTCAGGCAATCTATGAAGAGATTGAAATGTGTTAGTTCATATAAATATGAAGAGTATTTAGTACACAATTACATTCTTAATAGTATCGCATACCTTCTTCTATTGTCTGGTGGTGTAATTCTTTTTTTTATTTCATTTTTCTCGTTCGCATCCAGAATAAGACATTGCCACTCTCAATCTAGAATGCAAGGGGGGCATTGGTACTTCGGGTTTTTGGATAATGTACACCTATACTGGTCCCTTATATACCTCAAACATAACCTGGCTTTCTGAAGGATCTTACCCTTCTCAAATGCACGAGGTCCAAATAAGTTTGTCATACTCTCTAGGAGAGCATCCTTTAACTTTATATCTTGGCTTTTCCAACTTTTAAGAAAAAAAATAGTGTTAGATTCAAAAATGAAGTGAAATTACCTTTAATATAGTTTTAAAAATGATTGAATGCACTCTTATGGATTTTCTCTAGGGTTTTTCCATAATCATTTAATGAAAGAAATCTCACCTTAGTTTGAGACACAAATTGGTCTAGCATGTTAATAACCAGATTGTCTTGTTCATAATGGATATGGTCCTCTACCCTTTGAGTCTTTTGTTGTCTCTGTCTTACACAATTATGCTAAATCATCCTGAAGACACCCTTAAATGGTTCTACTCATATTCAATGGATCATCATACAAGATCATAGTAACCACTACTATAGTCACATAAAAATGGAAAATGCAAATTTTTAACTAATTTTTGTTGTCTCCTTCCTATCTTCATACAATCCATCATTCCATACTGACTCCCCCCTTTTAAGGACTTACATACAAGGGTATTTAAATAAATTACCCACCTTTACAAATGTTCATAACTTATTTTCAACCCCTATGACCGTTAGGGGCTCAATTTTGTATATTGTACAAATTTGTAAATTTGCAAGTTTGCAACTTTTGTGCAACTTTGCATGTTTATACAAAAACACCACAAAAATTCATGAAAAAATCCTAAGACTTTATAAACACATAAAAATAGACTAATAAAGACCTATTATATCAATTCCAACCCTTATTAGCCATTCTTACATATTTGACCATAGTTGACCAACTGAAGGCCTTATGGGCCTTCCTTAAACAAACCAACTTATGATGCCTTACAAATGGATTCAAATGAACACAAAAAATTTATTTATACTTAAAAAAATAGAAATAACCTTCCATTATCCTTATTACATTATTTGACCAAAATTTTGTCTTGGCATCTCATTATGCTCCTGGTGCTCGTGGAGATTAAACCTTTTGATAGTATTGTAGAATCAGAATATATAAACGAAAGGAATATAGAATAGTGTAAGTGGCTATCTAAAATGAATCAACATTATGTCATCTATATATAGAACCATTATATCTAATATCAATAATGAATAAGGTAACTCCGTTCGCATACCCTAGAATGTAGTGATGTGAAGTTCCAATCAAATTTCATGAATGAATAAGACGTGAAATACTCTTGACTAAACTAATAGGATGTAGAAAGGGATGCACCGAAATCCAAAAACTATCAATGAATTTAAAAGGAATATTTGAAGTTATATCCCTTATTTTGTGCACCAATTATGAGGCCTAGAACTCAAAAAAGTAGAAGTATTGGAAGCTATTTTTTATACTCCTTAACTGCTAGCACATTAAGGATGATTTATTCTACTCTAGTAGTGCTTTATTTAATATTAAATAAAGCCTTTTTATAAGGATGCTAGGAAAAATTATTGAATAAAATGGTTCCATCACTAGAGTTTTATATTAAATAAACCCTTTTTATAAGTTCAAAATTTAAATATTTAAATATAAATGGCTATGAATGTATTTTGGAGGGAATTATTATTTAGATTTTTTTAGGCTTAAACTAATCCTTCAACCGATCAAAGTTGGTTAAGCCAAGTAGGGAGAAGTTTATTTAAATATATATGAAGCCATTATACAGACATGTGTTGTATAGTACAGACTGTTATAGAGAATCAAGGAAATTTCTAAATTTTAATAAACTTGATGCAGAGGTAAGGGTGGTGGTTGGATTCAACAAGGTAAGTTTACAAACTTTGATTGGTATGGACACTAACCCCAAACCCTCAAAGGCTTCAAATGACTTCAAACTGACCAAGACTCCTCCAAATGAAAAATGGTGGTATATGTGATGTCTTTGGACTGTATTAGAATGGATTCAAGTATTTTTATGGTTCCAAGCCCAACCCAACACTCCTAACTCTTTAAACCTCTTCAAACTGCCACTAGGCCTAATAGCCCTATCTAGTAGCCCTGCAGCCAGGATAAATGGAACTTATCTCTGCAATTTTCCAAAGGACTAGCCAAATAGATTATATTTTTCAAATACCCTTTTTCTCATACTATAACATACTAGAAGCCTACTATAGACTTCTTTGGACCATATATGACTATCCACACACAGTGACCCAAAAATGCATAAAAAAGACCCCAAATAACAAAGCAGACCAATGATACTTGTACTTCCAAGACTCAAAACTTTCAATAGTCTCTAATAATGGTTCAAATGACCAAATCTCAAAGAAATTAATCACAAACCCCCTGCAACACCAAAAGCCCCAAATTGCTCATTCTAATCCCTCAAATCTAGGGCTTCTTAAATCTATGTCCCTCAACCACTTCCAGAATAAATTGGTGATGGATTCTCCTTTTATTCAACATATTAGGATACTCCAAATCATAAAATACCCTTTTATTTAGCCCAATCTTCTACTGTTGTAGCATACCAAGCACTTTGCTTGGGTTCGTAGTCCCAAATCCACTGTGATCACTCTTTCCTCTTGTTACCTTCTCATAAAACCATTAGATTCACATTATACATGTTAGATATGGTCATTCCATGAAGTTTAGGCCTTTAATTTCATGGAACTATGCCCATCTTTATTAAACTCCAATGAAAATAGTAAGTTAATGCCCTCAAATGATGACAGTGTTGTAACAGAGAATGAAAATGGATTCAAAACAAATAAAAGTTCACATGAATGTCTCCAAAATGATAAGGAATAACTCCTAAATCATCAATAAATCAATCCTAATGATCCCAAATCAACAAGTCATCCAAAACATTACAAAATCTTTGCAAAATTTAGAAATTTCCTTGATTCTCTGTAACAGTCTGTACTATACAGCACATGTTCGTACAATGGCTTCATATATATTTACTAGTTTTTGTTTTCATGCCCTTTGTTTTAGGGTCACACCACGAGGATGGATCCTAATTTCCCATCATGCCCCTTCCTACGTCCAATATTGAAAATGCATCCCAATGATATTGTAGTGGGTTCTGCTAATTACAAATAAATGCCAAGGAATCATAATATAAACTTACTGTAAATCTTCATGGGAAAAACTATTCTCTGGAATTTTGTTATTTATTCCACGGTATAGTCAAAACAATGAGTTTTAATGATTGTTTAAAGTGTGATCTTGGCATAGGAATGATTTAGGACATTGTATTTATTTTTATCCATTCTTTCCTTACATTCTTTTATTATTCCATTGTGTCTTAGGGAAAGAAAATTGGATTGGTGTGTTCAAACTAGTGACTAGTTAGACACAATCAACATTTCATTATTTTGAAGTTTTTAGAATGTTGAATCTCTCCCACCATCTTTAGTCCATGTGATTGGTGGGAGAATGAAGATGTAATGATATCCTTCTATTATACTTATCTTATGCAAGGGATTTGTGAAGAAGTGTTTGAAGAACCACACAGTAATTGTGAATTTACGAGGGACAAGGTAGTAATAAAAGATGTGAAGTTAGAGTATATTGAAAAACTAGAGTATATTGTCGAAATATTTACAAAATTTCATCCAAAGGAGATGTTTTAATATCTTAGGTAGAATCAAGGAGTGATGGATCCCTCCTCTTAATTCAAGAGGAAGTACATGTTCATGGGGAGTGTTGACTCCCTATTGTAGGAAGACTAAGTGGCCATGTTGTGAAGTGGCCCTTTTCCATTGATTTTTAAGGAAGAGAAAGAAGACCACAATGCTCAAGAAATTAAAGAGGGAGAAAGAAGATCAAAAATATCAAGGAAAGAGACTTTTAGAAAGATGATGTATCAAATACGCTACATAGGGGAGCATTTGACAAAATGTAGATATTATTTATAGGGTGAGTATTTTTTTTTTTTTCCATCAACTAAAGGGGGATATTGTTGAACATAGTGTGTTTTGTGTTGCCCTTGATGTTAGAGGTGTATTTCATGGGAATTTTTAGATTATCATTATGTTCTCAATTTTAGGTCTCAAAAAGATTGCTATAATTTCAATTTATTTAGTTATTTAATGTCATGTCAAAGTATTTGTATTTAAAAAGGATAGAGTCAACTATATTGGATATCTTTCTTGCAATATACCATTAGTCATCATGAACCTATTTTAGTTGTTCACAAAGATGTGGACATGTCTACAATATGAACTTTTGAGATCTATTGCTCAAAAACTATATGTACATTGGCATATCACTTTATACTAGATATTCTACCATAGTGATGTTCTGTGGTTTACAGTTTGAAAATGTACAGAATTCTACACATAAAGATATATTTATTCAAGTTACGTTGCTAACAGAGAACATGCCCTGATTAGACACCATTCGAATGGGAAGTGGTTTGTTACGAAGATGGAAGGGTTTAGTGATGTATTCTCCATGTAGGGGTCCATAGTGAAGTATTTGTGTAGTTGGTTTGGCCTGGAGTGGATTGGAGAGGTCTTTTTGATCAAACCCTCATGGTGTGACCCTAAAACAAGGTAGTGGCTATCCATCCATGAAAATTATTTTTTTTATATAACATTTTACAAACTTTTGAAAAAAAAATAAGTGTTGCCCCTTTGTATGGTTAGCAATTTTCGTGGTTGCATAGCCACTTCCCTAAAACAAAGGGCATAAAAATAAAAACTATAATGTTCTTACATATAGTAAAATACCAAATCGATTGTCTTCCCACCAGGCCCATCATGCCCCTTCCTACCAATATTGAAAATGCATCCCAATGATATCGCAGTGGGTTCCGCTAATTGTAAATAAATGCCAAGGAATCATAATATAAACTTATTGTAAATCTTTGTGGGTTGCACTTCATCTATTACTTCATCCCACTTGTGAATACTCTCTTCACGGGCTGCACTTCGTCTATTGCTTCATCCCGCTCTGAAACTCTCTTCGCAGGCAATCAAAATAAAAATGATTTCACTTTTTTTTTCATGTATACCCCGAAACTGTCATAATTTTGATGGTCTATTTAAAATCCATCGGAATTCTTACACCATTAGGGACTGTTACAAAAAAAAAAAACCCAAATTCATAAAAAAAAATTATCTGTCGGAAGTTTCGGTCGAAATTGGGCCCCAAATGTAGTAGTGACTTATGGTTACCACTCCATCAGAGTCTAGTACAACTAACCATCTTTTTTCAACATATAGAAGCTTAGCAACTAATTTGTGTTCTTTTGTCACCAAATTTATGTTATCATCAACTTCTTCACAAAAGCACTTGCAAGAATACCAAAAAATTACCACATCCTCAAAAGATAGCTCAGGCCAATGCATTTTTTGTACCACATCTGCATAGACATCTTTGAGTGTTGCAATATCACATTTTTCTTCAAAAACATATCCCACATGTATATAATTTGAACATTGTGATGAAATTGATCTGATTGTTCTAAGTTGAATTTCATTTTGAGCTTTGGACTAAGAGGTTCAACATATAGAAAAACTAATTTATTTCCTATTACTCCTTTATTCACCTGTAATCATAAAAAGATAGAAATTTTATTAATAATATTTGATAATAAAAATAAAAGAACCAAAAATAATAATTTATTCTAAAAATTTATATAATTTTAAAATTAAAAAAAAAACTTTTTAAAAACTAATTACTTAAACATAACATCTTACCAGATTTAATTTATTAAAGAGAAAACTTAAGCTTAACTCAATATGCATGGTAGATACTATCGACACCTAAAATTCCTTTAGAAAATAAAGTATTTTTATTTTCTGAAAAACCCCTGATGACATCATCATTTGTTAATTAATTATTTATTTAATTAATTAATTTATTTTTATGTCATTAAATCCTTTTATCTTAATTAAAAATATTTAATTAAGGAATCCCTCCCAAAAATGTTTAAATCTTATTTAAACATTATCTCCTTATTTATTAATTATTTAATTAATAAATTGACCAAAAATCCCAAAATAAATAATTTATTTTTTTTTGCCCAAAACTTGGCCAATTTTCTTAAGACCACTAACCTCTTCTAGAATCTTCTAATCCTTCTTTAATTTCGATTAAAGACTAATCCCATCATTTCCTAACCCTAATCCCAACTCAAAATATTTAATTAAGATTAAATATTTAATCCTCATCTTTATTAAATTCATTTTAATAAATATTCTCAAACCTAAACTATGGAAATAAATAATTCTTTATCTATTTCCTAAAAATCCATATTTATCCTAAGGAAGTTCTAGACTCTTCTAGAAAGTATTTATTCTTGTCCCCCTAATCCTAATCCTAATCACCCCCCTAATCTTGTCACATTCCCTAACTAAGGTTAGCCAACTCCTAAGCTTAACCCAAAGTCAACAAACTTCTAGAAACTTCTCTTACATGCATTAAATGCATTTAAAGCCTCCTTATCCCTCTTACATGCATTTATGATGCATTTAAGAAGCCCCTCACCCCTTTCTTACACCCTTTGACCTTAGGCACATTTCCCAATTTGTGCACATCCCTCCCATCTTTCAACCCAATGCCCTTGTGACGCTTGTCACAAGGAGGTGGCCCTGAACTAGCACAATCCATGTGCTCCCCTTTGAATGAATTTTGGCCTCTCTTAAAGATTTTGATCCTGGCCACTCATTCCTCCTTCCCAAAAGCCTATAAATACTCCTCATTTCTAAGAGCAAAATACCCATTCACCTTTTATTTCAAGCAATGTTATAATGCTAGAATAGCTCTAAATCATTTAGCTTTCACACTAATTGTTATTTTTAATCATTTTCAAGCATTTTTAGCTCACATCTTAGCATAGAACTAATGGATTAACTTAGTTTAATTCTTGTTTATGCATCATTCTCACATCTATTTTGAGTTCTAAAATCTACTTAATCATACTAGTTGCATAAATCTTGAGTTCTTGAAGCCTTATGGGCAATTTTGGGTGTTCTACCCAATATTGAGCCATTTTTGGGGTGTTCATGAATCTCAATCCATCTTAGCATGCATTAGAATATGCTCCAAGTGCTTAGAGAGCATACCCACATCCCCTTAAGCAAAAGCAAATCAAACAGTGCTTGGGTGCACCTGTTTTAGCTCAATCTGAGGTGGCTTAGCTTAGAGTTTCCTTGTTTTGGATTGATTTCATGTTAGATTAAAATCTTAATGTTTGATTGATTTGAGCCTTTCAAAATAGATACAGGTATCCTCAAAAGCCTTGTCTACATTCTGACACGCCTGGTGGGACCCACTTCACGGGTTCTTTGCAAACATTCTAATGGATTTTGGAGTGTTTTCAAATTTTTCAAGCTTATAGGTGGACGGAGCACTTTGAATTCTTCTTTCTCTTCTTGTCTTTATTCTTCTTCTATTCCGTCTACTTCTTCTTCTTCTTGTGGGATCTTGGCCAATTTTTCTCAAAAAATAATAATAATCCATAAGGAAGCAAAATCATACACACCTTGTTTTAGTGCTTAAAATGAACCCCCAAATCATTCTTGAATGTGTTAAGGACTAAAATTTGCAAAATTTGTTCTAACAAACAAGAAAAATCAATCAAAACATTTGCATCCTTGCAACATCAAGATTTTAGATGCATTCATGCAAAAATTAGGAATATTTCAAGTTTTGGGTACTTAAAAAAAAAAAAAGAGAGAGAACCTCAAATTTGCATCTCATTTCTAAAAACATTCAAAATCAATCCTAAAAGTGCATGCAAAAGTTCCTAAAATCAATCCTAAAAAACTTTGTTTTTATTGAAAAACTAACTTCATTTTGCAAAAATCTTGAATGCCTTCTTTTTCAAATTTCACGCATCAAAGCTAAATTAGGAACTTGTCTTTTGGAGCTAAAAAAATCAAAGCAAAGGTCAAAACAAATCTTGAATGAAACTACAGGAATGAAGCTAAGTTCTAAGAGTCATTGTCATTTTAAAAATCAAACGCACACTTGAATGCATTAAAAGAAAAAAATCTCTATTCCTTCCTTTTTAGTTCAAGCAAACGCATAATCAAATCTTGAATGCCTTAAAGGATCAAAACAAGGCACTTCAAAGTTCTTAAAACAACACGCCAATCTCAATCTTGAATGATCAAAGAAAGAACTTGCAATCGCTCAAATCGCTTACTTTTTGGAGAAAGAACAACTCAAAATCTAAACACTTGTGTCTTCAGTTATTCAAATTCAAACATCACTTAATCAATTTGGGAAAAAGAACAACTTGTTTGATGTGCATCTAGGAGCTTTCATTTTTTAAATCCTTGTTAAAGTAAGCAACGTAGAGCATTTGAACTTGGACAAGTTCACTTGTTCTACTTTTAGCAAGGCCTGTCCAGGGAGAAAAGTGCTTCCTCCTCGGAGAACAACCTCAAACCGGTATCCTCCCCGACCGGTATGTAAATAAAGTGAAGGCAAAAAGTACTCACTTATATCTCCTAATCCACGAGCATTTTGTGCCAAATGCAAATGTCTGGGGATGGTAAATATTCCTCCCCCACCATTGTTTGCTAGGCTCTTAAGTCAGTCACAGGCGGTCAGCATAACTGGGTATGGAGACTCCACGGAACTATTAAAAACTTGATAAAATAGAGGCTACCCTATTTACATCTGAAAGTATCAAAATCCTTGTGCAAGGACCGATTCCAAGGGGTTTACCGGGTTGCCTCAAGATTACTCACCATTTGTATTCCCTGTTAGGGGGTACCAAGCTATGGGCAAGTGATTTTGATACTCACCTTCCTTAGGTAGATCTGCTTGAAGTGCATAATAGTCAAATACTTCGTGAAAACTTTGTTGGAACATACACTTTCAAAGCTTTATCGGAGTCAGTTATCCTGTTTGTATCCCGCAAGGTTGCTTTGTCCCTTATGGAGATTGCTTTTCCAAAAGTCTTGTTTATCTATCCTTTGCCATTGGAAAACATTGAATCAACCTACAAACTTGATACTCAGAAAGTCTTACAGAAATCAGATATCCAAAAATCCTTTTTGTCTCAAACCAACTATCAGGAATTTCCCCAAAGTTATGCCAAATTTGATCAAACATCTGAAAGCTAAGTTGCCCAAATCCAAAGATTATCAAGAGAAGAAAGTTTCAAAAAGAAACCTTAAGAGCCAGCAATCCTCTATCCAAGCAACCCAAGCAAAAGAAAAATATCAAGAAAGGCTTGATAATATTGGCTATAATGCAAGAGTCAAACAGTTTGCCTACCGATTCCGAGTAAACCGTCACTACGTCAACCTTGAAAGAGAAGATTAGCCAGATCCTTTGCATGTCCCATTCTACCTTCAGATCTCAAAATCCTATCTCGGCAGTCCTTCATCCTAGTATCATCCTAGTTTCATCTCGGCATCATCACCAAATCCTTAGTTGCATTCTAGAGTCCTTAGTTGCATTCATCATCATCTTCCTAGCAGCATCATAGATCATCCATCCCCGTTACATTTGCATCATCCTTTTAGAAAGAGCATTGTTCCATCATCCTTCACCATCTTTCCATTAGCAATCCACAATCAAAATCCCAAATCCTTGATCCAAATCCAGCATCCATTATCCAAAATAGAGTCCACCATCCTTTGCACCAAAATCCAAAGATCCAAATCCATAAGCACTTAGTGTTCAAAACCTTTGAGTTGTTTCCATCCCTTATCCTAAATCAGATATCATCCCCTTTTTGATAGAGCATTGTCTAAAGGAAATCCAACTTGTCCTTGCATAGCCTCATCATCTCGAGCAAGAGATTGGCTTGTATTGATAAGAATCTAGTTGACCGAAGATCATTAGTCTATCCTAGGTTGACCAAATCCTATCATTGATCCTCCATCGGGAAAAATAGCAGCTCATTATTGACATGTAGTAATCTTCCACCAGCATCCCACCAATCCTCCACCCAATCTTGACCCAAATTAGAGCATCCCAACAAGCCTCCATCATCGTCAAGCTTTTTTCCCAATCTATCACCATCTTCCATCAAATCTTCCGCCATCTTTGATTCATATCCAAGCATCTCACCAATCCTTGCATTATATAAATTTCATCATCCTTAGAAGTTCCTTAAGCTTGCATCCATAATTCTTTAGAGTCTTTAGGAAATATCTTGCATCCATCTAGCATCTGCATCTCCATGCCTGTCAAGACAAGATCTGGATCTAGAAAAAGAAGGAACATGAATCCTTATCCAATCACCAGTTCATTTGATCCCAACATTTTTACTAGTGTGATGATAGCCTATGATCCCCAAATACAAACTAGAAATACATGGGATGATCCCAATATCCCCTCGGCTCCTCTGGCAATAGAAACATTTGTGAATCATCTAGAGAATCCACCAGTAGTTAATGCACTCATGGCCCAAAACCAGCAAAGCATGTTCACTAACTTTTCACAAGCACATACTTCCATTCCACCATAGCTCCATCCTTGCATTCCCATAAGTATTATCCAAATCCCAGCACAAGTATACTCTCCATTCATCCAACCATTCCTTGATCCAACCTTGCAAACATCTCAAGAAACCTCCACCATTCCCCTTCTTCTGCAAGGAAGCTTCGCAAGTCCCATAACATAAGCTATAACACCATTTTCTCCATTCCCTATCACAGGTACTTCATCATCCGCTATGGCTGCCCAAGCTCTTGCAAAAATCCAATGCTTATCCCAAAATCAACTCCCACCTCTTACACAAACCTTTGCACAAGAAGTTCCACCATCTTCCATAGGCCAAGTAGCACCTTTCACTCTGGGAGGGATGTAATCATCCTTCCCCTTCACTTCACAAGCTTCCACATCCACACCTTTTGTGCCAGGAGGGACGCAATCATCTTTTCCTTTCAATCCCCAAGCTTCAGCATCCACACCATCATTTCAGGAGTCAATGCAATCGTTTCCCTCTTTCACCCAGCAAACCTCTACATCATCTACTCCAGGGGTAGCGCAATCGTTCCCCTTTCAAAATCAGAAAACTTCCACATCACCTTTTTCATGGGGAACACAAGCATCCTCTTCATTCTCCCCCCAACAAGCATCTACCCAGGCACAAGCCCAGCAAAATTCCTTCACCATAGGAATGCCTTCCATGGGTTTTTCCAATCCACCATTCATATCCCAAACTCCCATTACATCTACCTTCCAGGCATCTGTTGCAGCACAATTCCCACCTCACACTAGTTCTTGTTGGGGTCTCACTCAAGAAGAGATGAAAGCCTTTGGAATACCAACTCACTCTCCTACATCTGTGTTTGCAAACCAACAAGCCATCTTCTCACAAGTAGCACAACAGCAACCATCTCAACCTCCACCAGCTTCATCCTTCACAAGCTATCCATTCCCAACACCCAGTGCTTTTCAGCAAATTCCTCCACCTCAACATCAAAGTTCCTCCCATTTTGCAAGTTATCTTGCCCAGCCACCCTTTGCTTCAAGCTTCCCTACATCAGTTCCACCCTTAAGCAATGCAGGAATGCACCTGACCTATATTGGTCAACCACAGAGCCAAGTTCAGTAAGGACCATCTTATCAACAAGCTACATCATTCCACCAGCCACCCCCACAGCAACCATACTTCCAGTCACAGCAACAAAACCCCATCATTCCCCAATAGCAACAAGTTTCCTCCTATCAGTTACAGCATCAAATCCCCATCATCCCACAACACCATCAAGTAGTCACATATCCTCCACCGCAATATCCCCCTATGCTGCATCAATAATATCCCCAGCAAACATTGCTCCAAAATCCCCTCCAATCCACCTATCCCACTGGATCATCTCCATATCCCACTCCACAATACTCATCTCAAATGGGAGCACCCACTCAAACACTGATCAATGTTGAGTGGGAAGCCATGAAGAACCCTCTTAAGGAGCTTCAAACCGGTACTGAGAACAAAACCTACAAGTTTGAGGACGTGTGTCTTTATCCGTTTGACCGATCCATTGCCGCTATACCTTTCCCCAAGCACTTTGAGACACCTAAATTTGATAAATATCAAGGGAAAGGAGATCTAGTCAACCATATTAAAGAATTCTATATGGCGTGCCAAGAAGTGGCTTACAGTGATAACTATCTCTTATGACTATTCCCAAAAAGCTTGGGAGGAACTGCTATTGAATGGTTCTACAAAATACCATGTGGAACTATCATGACCTTTGCTGAACTTTCTGAGAAGTTCATTGCCCACTATGCCCACAGTGTTGAGAATGAGTTGACCTTGTTAGATCTCTGCAACTCAAAATAGAAAGAAGGAGAAAGCCTATTAGAATACTTGCAATGATGGCAGAACCTTACCACCAGGTTATCATACCAGCCACCTGAAAAACATTTGACCAAAATCTTTATTGATAATCTGCATCCTAAGCTGTCCCACTTCATGAGCATGAATTGTCTCCAAACCTATCAAGATATCAAGAGCAAGGGGATAGGTATTGAAAAGGCCCTCCTAGATGAAGGCATGATCTGACACTTCAAAAATGATGCCCAAAAACCTAGCAATGATAAATCCTGTTACTGGAATCGTAACAAGAATGTTGTTACTGATGGAGCCACTGATACCAAGCGTGTCCAATTTGTCATGGCTAGTCCTCCATCAACTCCTGCATACCAACAACAACAAGCACCTATCTATCAGCAACCTCCTCAAGTCCATCAGCAACCCACGCAAAAATATCATTCTCAGAATAATCAGTAGAATTATCAACAGCAAGCCCATCAAGCTCATCAAGGTAATCCGAACAATCAGTTCAATGCCATTAACATTGCTCCCAAACAACACAAGCCCAGAGCTCAGAACAATCCAAGGAAGACCTTCACACCACTGGGTGAACCTCTGGATGTTATCTTTCACCGAATGGCCAAGGCCAACCTCATCACATTTCCACCAATCTAGCCAATTGATGATACCACTCCCAAGCCTGATTGGTACAAAGATCATGAGTACAGTGATTATCATTGTGTCAAAGGACACACTACCCTGAAGTGTATGAGACTCAAAAACTATATCCAAGATCTCATTGATCAAAAGGAGATCCAAGTAGATACACCTGCTCAAGCCTCGCCAAATGCCAATTTGCAAATTTATCAGAATGTGTTCAACAACCAAACTAATACCAATCATTCCCAAAATCATGGCAAGGGCAAGCAAGAAGATCACACTACTGCCTACATCAATTATGATAATTTTTTTGGATGTATAACCCAAGTTGAGCCCACAGTCAATGCCATCCATGTCAGAGGAGCAGATTGTCAATGTGCTGTTACTACCCGTAGAGGCCGGATCACTATTGCTGGTGCCCATCCAAGGCCAGTACACAATGCACACAATGCACAGTATAACCTCATAGAACATCTTGGGAACACACCAACCCAAATATCCATCTTGGACCTTCTCTGCACTTCACCTCTCCATCAGGAGATCCTTGACCGAGCTCTCAAAGAAGGACATGTCCCCACAGACATTAACACCACCCAGCTTGAGACCCTTGTGGGACATCTATCCGCAGCCTGTGCTTTATCCTTCAAAACATCCAACATGCCAAATGTTGCACCTGACCATACTCTCCCTCTCCGCATCACCATCATGGTCAGACACTTTTCCATCAAATGAGTCTTAATAGATAATGGCTCAGCCCTGAACTTGTGTACTTTGAAATTCATTCAATAGATTGGGTTCACCTAGGCCAATATAGCACATGAAGTAATCACTATCAAAGCCTATGACAACTTGTAGCATACCTCTGAAGGTACCATTACTTTTCCTATTCAGCTAGGCCCAGTAACACAAGATACCATTTGTCATGTTGTTGATCTTGACCTACCATTCAATATCCTCCTCGGCCAACCATGGATTCATTCCATCAAGGTTGTACCATCAGTGCATCAAATTTCCACATCAAGGAACTAAGGTTACCATCCATGCTGATCCCCAACCCTTCACATACTGTCGTGCAATGGAAGCATCATTCCCTCACTCCACTCATTATCCTGGAACTGACATTGGTACTTCTATTGCCAGCTCATCCCGATCCCATTGCGATCCAAAAACCATTCTCACCTCCACCCTCTCTTCCATCAAGATCAATAACCAGGGCTATGGTGAATATAGCCTACATGATGCATTTGTCATAGGGGCCCTCTTACATGATCCACATACTCAAGGGCACCTGAGTCACCAAAGCAAGCCTATTTAAGAGCATCATGAAATCAAGAGAATGGGACTTATGACTTTTGAATCCCATGGCACATTAAACAGTCAAGAAATGGATCCTGACATTAATAGGTGGTTGTACAAAGATCCCCCACCACCTGACACTCAACTCCTTGGCTACTTCAAAGATAAATACCCACAATCGCACAAGTACACTACTGAGAAATGGAACTATCAAGGCGGTGGTCTAGGACCACAAGAAGGTGGAAGCAAAGACCCAATTATAGCATCCAAAAACCCACAACATTAGGGTCTTGGCTTTAATACCCCTCACCTGCATATACAAGGGCCCAATACCATAATTGGGGGCACCAACATGGCTAGCGTTCCCCTCTTGAATAGCCAGGACAACCTCATAGAAATTGAAGATATCCCTGAAGAGAAAGAAATCAGATCCTATGATGATATCTTTGATGATGACACCCTCCTGAGGACTTCTATCCTCCAACAACTTGCCATCAATCTCATAGAACTTCCCCTCATTCACCTTCAACTCATAGATTGGGACCAACTAAGCATTGCACACATCGATGAGTTCCAAAGCACGGAAGCACTCCTAGAATTCATGGGGGCATCAGGCCCACAATCAGTTCACAATTCAGAGTCAACTCACATCTATAAGCTTGACCCAGAAGGATACTTTGGGGAGGAGGCAAGCTTTAGCTACAAAAGAGAAATAGAAAAAGTAAAACATGAGTCTTTATGTGAAAACCCTTCAGGGGCACATTCTGATTCCAAAATAGTAAAAATAAAGAGCGTATCTTCTAGTGAAAACTTGGCAATTCAAGCACTAGAAGATGAAGACTTGCCTCTTCCTCCCATCTAGGATTACAGACCAGAGCAATCACCTATCATCATAGAAGAAACCAAGCCAGTCAACTTGGGACAGAGGAATGTCCAAGGATCACCTACATTGCGGCCAACATGACAGAAGGTGAAGAAATGGCTTTGATTGCGCTCCTTAGAGAATCAATCATAAATTTTGCATGGTCATATGTACACATGCCTGGGCTTGATCCTAATCTTGTCATCCATCATCTAGCAGTGGATCCTAATGTCAAGCCAGTAAAGCAGAATCTAAGAAAAATGCATCCAAAAGTTACCTTATTAGTCAAAGCAGAGCTTGAAAAACTCCTCCAAGCCAAGATTATCAGAGCTATAGATTACTCCGATTGGATCTCTAACATGGTGCCTATCACAAAGCCTTCAGGCGACATCAAAATATGCACAGATTTCAGGGACCTGAACAAGGCATGTCCTAAAGATGATTTCCCACTACCAAATATAGACATGATTGTAGATCTTACAAAAAGTCATGAAATGTTGTCACTAATGGATGGCTTTTTAGGCTATAATCAGATTCGTATAGCAGAAGTAGATCAACATAAAATAGCATTCACAACTCCATGGGGTACCTTCTGCTACAACATGATGCCATTTGGGCTAAAGAATGCGGGAGCCACATATCAGAGAGTGATGATAGCAATCTTCCATGACATGATCCACAAGATCTTAGAAGACTATGTGGATGATATTCTTGCAAAATCAAAGACACGCCATGAACACCTTGACATTATTGAGAGTGTGTTTGATCGCCTACAGCACTATGGGTTAAAGCTCAATCCAAAGAAATGTGTCTTTGGTGTTACATCTAGAAAGCTTCTAGGTTTCATAGTATCACGATGAGGCATAGAGATCGACCCCAAGAAGGTCAAAGCAATAACAGAAATGCCTCCACCAAGAACACTCAAACAGCTTAGAAGCCTACAAGGAAAGCTTTAATCAGTGTGTCAGTTCATTTCTCAACTAGCAGACAAGTGCCAACCTTTTATGCATCTCTTATGAAAAGACACAAGCTTCAAATGGGATCCCATATGTTAGAGAAGCTTTGATAAACTCAAGGAGTATCTAGCCAACTCTCCAATCCTAGTACCACCAGTTCTAGGATGCCCTCTCATACTCTACATCTTGAAAACCACTACAGCACTGGGGGCACTCTTAGCTCAGCATGATGATGAAAACAAAGAGAGAGCCATCTACTACATCAGTCAAACTCTCATCGGCTATGAGCTTAATTACTCACCTATGGAAAAAGCATGCCTTGCAGTGGTCTTTGCCACTCAAAAGCTTAGACATTACATGCTCAGTCACACAATTAGGCTCATTTCAAAAGTAGATCCCCTCAAATATCTATTATCAAGGACAACTCTCAGAGGCCATATGGAAAAATGGGTCATGTTACTTAGCGAGTTTGATATCCAGTACATAGATCGGAAAGCAATCAAAGGGCAAGTCATTGCCAATCAGCTAGAAGAGGCACCACTGGTGGATGCTTATCCCCTAATTATGGAATTCCTTGATGAACACTTATGTATGATCGAAGAACAACCCATGTGGAAGCTATACTTTGATGGCTCCTAGACATTATATGGATCAGGGGTAGGAATCCTATTTGTCACACCTCAAGGTGACTACATCCCAAAGTCACTCAAGTTGGGATTTTCATGTACCAATAACATTGCAGAATATGAGGCACTCATCTCAGGTCTCAAAATAGCCATTCAGTGGAATATCACAGAACTGTAAGTGTTTGGAGATTCACAGTTGATTATCAAGCAAGTCCTAGATGAATATCAGACAAAGGATGACAAGCTACTACCCTACAAAGAACTAGTGGATAGATTGAAAGAGCATTTCCTGAATCTACAATTCACACAGATACCCAGACTTCAGAACAAAGCAGTAGATGCAATGGCAACTATTGGATCTTTGTTAGAAGTCCCTTGCGACACATCACAATATGAATTCCTAGTTGAGCAGCTACATACACCAGCTTATGAGAATGTTGATGTAGAAATGGTGTGTGTCTTGGTTGGTCCTCAGTCCTCATGGTACCATGACATCCATGCATATCTAAAGAATGGTATCATATCTCCCCATATCACCAATAACCAATGCCAAAACCTTATTCGCAGAGCTTCCCACTACACTCTTGTAGCCAACACCCTTTATCATCGAGGGTATCACAATATCCTCTCTAGGTGTTTAGATTCAAATGAGGTCATCCTAGCTTTAGAAGAGGTCCACACTGGAATTTGCAGTTCCCACACAAGTGGCATGGTTCTAGCTAAGCAGTTGCTTTGAGTTGGGTATTATTGGCCAACCATGGAACATGATGCTTGTGAGTTTGTCAGAAAATGTTTACCATGTCAACAACATGCAAATTTGATTCATGCACTAGCACAAGACTTGCAGCCCATTGTGCCACCTTGGCCATTTTCATGTTGGGGCTTTGACCTTGTCGGCTTAATCACTCCCCTTTCCTCAGATGGACACAAGTACATAATAACTGCCACAGAGTACTTCACCAAATGGGTTGAAGCGATTCCACTCACCCTAACTACTGGCATCCAAATATCCAAGTTCATCCTTTACCACATCATTTGTCACTTTGGCATACCATCTACCATCTTCACAAACCATGGCACACCTTTTGAAAACCAGCATGTGGATGATCTGTGTGCCAGACTCCACATCCATCACCATTTCTCTAGTCCATATTTCCCTCAAGGAAATGGCCAAGCTGAGGCAACCAACAAAACTATCTTGAAAATCCTCAAGAAGGTTGTCAATGATTCTGGTCATGACTGGCACCTCCAAATCAATCCCACCCTTTGGGCCTACCATACTTCTTATCGCACTCCCATAGGCACCACCCCATATTCCCTTGTATATGGTGTCGAAGCCATTCTGCTGATCGAGGTTGAGCTCCCATCATTGCGAGTCTCCATGAAGAAATACACCACTAATGAAGACTATCATGTGGCCCATCTCACACAGCTAGACCTGTTAGATGAAAAAAGATAGCAAGCATATGATCACCTGGTTGCATACCAAAATCAACTCAAAAGGATTTATAACAAGAAGGTTCATCCTAGACAGTTCCAGGTCAGTGACACGGTCCTCAAAGAAAATTAGAAAGTCCAAGCAAACAGAGAAAAGAAAGGCAAGTTTGAGCCTACTTGGCTGGGCCGCTATGTTGTCACAGCATGCTTCGGCTCCGGCGCCTATCAGCTATCTACACCAGAAGGTGAGCCTTTGAATGATCCCATCAACATCATACATTTGAAGAGGTTCTATGCCTGAACCAAATCCTACATATTCAAAAAATCCATAAAAATTGGAAAAAATAGAAAAATACAAAAAAAGCAAAGAAAAAAAAAAAGAAAAAGAATCGTCCAATGGTGAAAACTTGGTAATTCAAGCACCTTGGACAAGTATGTTGGTGAAAACCTGGCAAACAGGCACCATACATAATGGACCGAGTCATTATCTATCAAACTCCCATTCCCCCCATCGCACCATCTCAGTCCTTTTTCTACCATCCCCATCCCCATCCACCATCCCCCCACATTCCTCTTTTCATAATCCTCAAGAAAATCCACAATCCCACCTATACCATATCGTGTACCCCATCTTGCACATATCTTGCACTTCTCTTGTACCATCTCTTGTATATCCTGTATAGTGTGATCCTTCTTGTATATCTTGTATAGTGAGATCTTCCTATCCCCAATCCTGAGCTTCTGTCCATATCCATTGTATATCTTTTCCCATCCATTGTACATATCATCCCACCTTGTTTTACATAACCTTGTCAGTCTTGCAACATCATTTGATTAGAACATCTAGTCCTACCCAGCCTTGTACTTCAGCAACATCACTTGTCGACTATTCTTGATCCCAATGATTATTCTTTGACTTCATCATTTGCCTAGTGACCAACAACACTCATTCTCTCATCAATCAGTGGGTCCTTGAGGATGTATCCTTCCTCCTATCAGACCTAATCTCCCACCAAGCACACCCGGTCCGTGTCGATGTATCCTTCCACATGTTCAGACCAATCTTCCCACCATCCCTTAATCAGTCCCTTCAAATCTCTGTCCTTGGCAAAGGATGTCTTTTTGGAGTTCTCATTTTGGTCTTGGATTTTGTTCTTTGGATCTTGTTAATCTTTTATGGCTTCTCATTGTTCTCTACTCAAAGTCACCATGATTCTTTATATCATGATGCACTGCAAATGAGGACAATCTGGGGCAAGGTCTTTTTCTCTTTTGCTTCTGCCTGTGAGTCAGTCGTGTGTTTATGGTTTCTTCAGCATCGTTTCCACCATGCCTCCTTCGGGTTTCATGTGTGATGCTGGGACAACCCTGCGTATCTTTTTAGCATCAATCCTATGCAACACTGGTGACAAGGCCTCGTGATCCCAGTATCCTTGGCAGGTCTCTAGCATTACTATGTTAAACTAGGTTGTGCTCTCCACATTTACACTTGGAGCTTTCCCAAATCCCCTGCATCTTGCATCTTGCATCTTGCATCTCTCATGTAGCTACATCCTACATTTTGCATTCCATCTCATCTTGCATTCACCAATCTTTGCTCTTGGAAGCTTGGTTATTTATCTCCCCTGCTTCTTCAGTCCTTCCTTCTCTGTTTCCTTTCGAGAAAATTCCACAACGTTTACTCCTTGTGTTATTTTTTCGAGGGGGCACAACCCTTTATTCCTCTAAATTCTAGCCTTGGGCATCTTATTTTCTTGTCTTTGACGCCATGCCACTTGCGGCATCGCATCAAAGAGGGGCAAAATGTGGACACCTAAAAATCTTTTAGAAAATAAAGTATTTTTATTTTCTGAAAAACCCTTGATGACATCATCATTTGTTAATTAATTATTTATTTAATTTATTTATTTATTTTTATGTCATTAAATCCTTTTATCTTAATTAAAAATATTTAATTAAGGAATCCCTCCCAAAAATGTTTAAATCTTATTTAAACATTATCTCCTTATTTATTAATTATTTAATTAATAAATTGACCAAAAATCCCAAAATAAATAATTTTTTTTTTTTGCCCAAAACTTGGCCAATTTTCTTAAGACCACTAACCTCTTCTAGAATCTTCTAATCCTTCTTTAATTTTGATTAAAGACTAATCCCATCATTTCCTAACCCTAATCCCAACTCAAAATATTTAATTAAGATTAAATATTTAATCCTCATCTTTATTAAATTTATTTTAATAAATATTCTCAAACCTAAACTATGGAAATGAATAATTCTTTATCTATTTCCTAAAAATCCATATTTATCCTAAGGAAGTTCTAGACTCTTCTAGAAAGTCTTTATTCTTGTCCCCCTAATCCTAATCCTAATCACCCCCCTAATCTTGTCACATTCCCTAACCAAAGTTAGCCAACTCCTAAGCTTAACCCAAAGTCAACAAACTTCTAGAAACTTCTCTTACATGCATTAAATGCATTTAAAGCCTCCTTATCCCTCTTACATGCATTTATGATGCATTTAAGAAGCCCCTCACCCCTTTCTTACACCCTTTGACCTTAGGCACATTTCCCAATTTGTGCACATCCCTCCCATCTTTCAACCCAATGCCCTTGTGACACTTGTCACAAGGAGGTGGCCTTGAACTAGCACAATCCATGTGCTCCCCTTTGAATGAATCTTGACCTCTCTTAAGGATTTTGATCCTGGCCACTCATTCCTCCTTCCCAAAAGCCTATAAATACTCCTCATTTCTAAGAGCAAAATACCCATTCACCTTTTATTTCAAGCAATGTTATAATGCTAGAATAGCTCTAAATCATTTAGCTTTCACACTAATTATTAGTTTTAATCATTTTCAAGCATTTTTAGCTCACATCTTAGCATAGAACTAATGGATTAACTTATTTTAATTCGTGTTTATGCATGATTCTCACATCTATTTTGGGTTCTAAAATCTACTTAATCATACTAGTTGCATAAATCTTGAGTTCTTGAAGCCTTATGGGAAATTTTGGGTGTTCTACCCAATATTGAGCCATTTTTGGGGTGTTCATGAATCTCAATCCATCTTAGCATGCATTAGAATATGCTCCAAGTTCTTAGAGAGCATACCCACATCCCCTTAAGCAAGAGCAAATCAAACAGTGCTTGGGTGCACCTGTTTTAGCTCAATTTGAGGTGGCTTAGCTTAGAGTTTCCTTGTTTTGGATTGATTTCATGTTAGATTAAAATCTTAATGTTTGATTGATTTGAGCCTTTCAAAATAGGTACAGGTATCCTCAAAAGCCTTGTCTACAGATACAATTTGATTAACCTTGATTTTGGTGAATGGAAAGGCCTCTACACCCCATGAAATCATTGTAGACAATAATGCATATTCAATTTTTTCTTTCCACTCTAACCATATTAGGATTAGGAAGAACTATCCAGCTCATTTTCTGAATAGCCCTTGTGTAAGTACCAAGCTCATATAATTCATTTTTAAGTAGAGGAATCTCGATCATTTCAAAATTGTGCCCTTTAGATTCGAGTTTTTTATACATCTGCTCTAATTTTATATATTCAAGCGTATTTAGATCACTTATGAAGATGCACACCACATTACCCTTTAGCTGATCCATATGTACCTGAAACATGCATATTACAACATATTACATGAATTTCAAATGTGTAATATTCATTTATAGGGAAACTAAAAGTTTTGTTCTAGTCATATGATACATTACATTGAATATATCAATTTGCTTCAAATTTATGATTTCTATATGTATATGAAAACAATAATTCTATAGTATTATTATATGATGAGGGTACCTGGTATAGTTTACTATCGATGAGGTGTTCTACACTATTTTCTTTCAAAATTTGAATAAAATTTGTAAGCCTATTTCCATTGGGTGGCCCAGCTGTTCCAGAAGACTTCCCTGAACATATAGATTCTATAAAATATCCAATTCCATTAGAAATTACATCTCCTTTATACAAGCTTTCTAAACTCTGCATGGCCTCTCCTAAAATGTCATCTTAGAACTTTAATATATTTTCCACTCTCCTTTTCAACCATAATTTTAAACCTTTTGAATACACCAAAAACTTTAGACTTTTTCTTCAAAAGATAAACCCAAGTCTTCTGACTATAACAATCTATAAAGGTTAAAAAATAACTCATACCAATCAAAGATGGTGTTTGCATTAGTCCACACAAATCTGTGTGTACAATCTCTAATGGAGATTTTTCTCTATATGAAACTCTGGAAAAAATTTCTCTCTGTGGTGTTTTGCAAGTATGCAACTTTCACATGAGTTTTTCGGTTGCTAAATACCGGGCAATCCTTTCACCGTCTTATTTTTTTGCAAAAATTGTAGAACACCAAAGTTTAAATGGCCATACCTTGAATGACATAACCACGATTCATCTAAACTCTTAACTTTATAAGCATTCAAAGAGTTAGAAAGTTCATTTCTTATAGTGAGTGGAAACATTCTTGTAAAGGATAAAATAGTGTATGGGGTCCTAGAACAATGTTTTGCACATAAAAGAGACCCCAAAGCCAATATTTTATACTTACATGAAATTGTATTGATATAGAAAGTAAATGTAGATGACTAATATTGAAATGAAGAGATAAAGGTACTTACCTCCGAAAAAGAATTGGCTGAAAACCCCATCAAACGATCTCAAAAGTTGTTGATTCACCCAACCCTTAACCGAAATTGTGAGATCTACAAAATCCAGAAATATTTTTCCCAAATTTGATTAGGTCAACTTTGACCTTTTAAAAGGTCAAAGATGACCTCAAGAAAATGAAGGTCGACTTTGACTTTGTTCAAAGATCTCGAAAGTTCGGCAAAAAGGGTATCCAAATCTATTCTCAAATCTGAAGTTTCGCACCTGTACCTGCAAGAAAAAGAGATTTTTTGGTTGTTTGTTTGGGGGGGTTTGCCTCAGTCAAACCCCAATTTAGGAATTAACCTTTAAATTGAATTGAAATTGCTGGAGTAAACAAAGTAATGGAACAATTCACCTTTCTTGAGTTGAAACCTTTGTGGAGGATTTGAATCCTTGAATCCACAAGAATGGATGAATGTAGAATCAAATGCAGGATGTCTCCAATCGATTGTCTTTAGATCTTCAAAACCAATCTTGAATGGATCTTGAACTTGGAAAAGGCTTGAATAGAAAATGGATGAATCTTCAACAAGAGAGCTCCATAGAGCTTGAATCCTTCAATGGCTACTAATGGATCTTCTTGATGAATTGGATGCTTGAAGTCTTGAATGCTTTATCTTCTTGCTTGAGAGCTTGAGAGATTGAGAAACTTGATGGATTGATGGAGAAAATGAGAGAGGAAGGCTCCCTTTTATAGTGATCTAGGGCACAAGAGGGGCCTCGTAGAAAACAATAATTAAGGGCCCATGGCACAAAACTCTAGAGAGGTGCACATGGAAAGGAAACTAAATTAAAGTCTTGACACAAAACTCTAGGAGGTGACCACCCTTAATAAATAAATAAAATAATTATTTAAGAGCCTTGTTACAAAATTCAAGGTAAGGCCAACCCCAAAGTTAATTTGAGTATTAGGCACAAAACTCGAGAAAGGCTAATCTCCAATAATAAATTAGGATTCTTATACAAATATCAAGAAAGGTCTGCCTCAAATATTAATTTGAGAATTTGACACTTAATCCAAGAAATAGTGGCCCTGAAGAGGGAAAATGCAAGATTTTGATGAGATCCTGAAACTGGAAGCTAACATTGAAGATCCCAAACCCTAGGGTCAAGGTTGAGGTTGACCCTGACTAGGTCAGGGTCGAGGTTGACCTTGACCTTATGGTCAAGAATCTCAAGTTCACAGTTCATGATGGAAGAAAATGCTAGGAAGAAGTGGAAAATGGAGTAGAACAGAGGGAAAAGCCAGATCCAAGTTGAATATCCATTCAAGGCATTTGACATGACCCTAAACCACTTACTCAGAGGGATAAACACTCTTACCATGGAAGTGCTTCCATTTTAAGATGATACAATTCTATTCTTAGCCATCTCTACTCTTTCTATCAATTGCTTGATTGGATACTTATCAATGATTGTACATACCTCATTTCTTAAGAACACTTTGTACCTTTTATGTATTAGTTTTCCAATGCTCAACAACTTGCATTTTAAACTAGGTACATAATACACATCATCTATTGTTCTTCTTTCACCACTCTTGGTATACACAGAAATCACTCCTTTACCATTAAAACTCACCTTGTTATCATTTCCCAACTTTACCTCAGACTAAATATTGGTTTATAAAGTGACAAAAAAATATTTGTTTCCAATCATATGATTGCTACAACCGCTATCCAAAAACCAAAAATCATTTGAACTTTCTTGGGTCACATTACAGGTCAGAAACGTAGGTTTCTGATTATCTTCAGATTCCTCTATAATATGTGTAGACTACTTACTGGCAAGTTCTTGCTTCTTCCAACACCTATTAGCAAAATGACCATAATTTTAGCAATAAAAACATTGTACTTTTGACTTATCATACATTTGATTTCCTTGTTGCCAGTTTCTACTGTTACTCTCCCTCAAGTTAGAAGGGCTCCTTTGAAATGTCTCTTCAAATTCTGAATGAGTTATATTGTCTCTTTGATTAATATTTTTTCCTCCTCTTCCATTGTTACTAAACCTTCCTCGACCTCTGCCTCTACCTCTGGTAATTTTTAGTTGAGTTTTGAAAGCATTCTCCAATGGATTATCATCACACCTTGTCAGTATTGATTCATGTGTAATCAATGAACTAGTCAATTCATCGATATGCATTTTACTTATGTTCTCAAACTCTTTTATGGGCACAACAACAATTTCAAACTTCTTTGGTAAACATCTAATAAATTTCTCAATCACTCTCTTATCTGAGAGGTCATCACCCTATTGTCTTAATTGATTGACAATATTCATGACTTGTGTCATGAAAACATCCACAGTCTCATTGTCTTTCATCTCCAAGTTTTTAAAATCTCTCCTCAAATTTTGTAATTTAACATTCTCCACCTTGGATATACCTTGGTAATAAGTTTCAAGCATGTCCCAAGAATTCTTCAAAGACTCTACATTAGACACCTTTAGGAATATATTCTCATTTAATTTTTGGTGAATAAGGCCAAGAGATTTGTTATCCTTCTTTCGATTCTCCTTCAATAGATTTCGGTCAACATTTGATAGAGCCAACTCTATTGCTTGATTAGGAGGCTCTAGATATCCATCAATCATGAATCCCCAAAGACCATCAACATGAAGCTATGTTTTCATTCTAATAGACTAGGAATCATAGTTTTTCTTAGTCAAAATAGGTACTTGAGACTGAGGCAAACTATTTGAATCCATCATAGTTCAAATTTCAAATGGCTATAATCTTCAGATAAAAATTATAAAGACTCTTTTCTCAACAATATTTCAACTCACTCACACTTTCATTGTCTTTAAATAACTCACACTAAGAAGCCTCAACTTGGCTCTTCTAGATATTGAAATCTCTATGGCTCTGATACCAAAAATAGGGGAATCATAGTAGAACAGAGTACTCAAATAAATCATAATAGAGCATCAATAATATGCTAAAACATGTATCAATTTTCTACTGTAAAACTATCTTTATTGATCACAAAGAAAATACATCAAGACTTAGAGAACTTTGCAACCTAAAAAGTCATCTTAAATAATTAGAAGACTAATTATTTATTGGCAATAGCACATTGGTGGTGCCTTTACAATCAATACTAAGGTGATTCAAATAATTTGGATTACATAGAAATTTTTCAAATCAAATTACAAGTTGTGAAGGGATGCATGTTTGTAAAGTATGAAGTAACTGATGGTAGACCATTCTAGAGTCTTCTCATCTTTATCTGATTGGAGATGATTGTGAAACTTGCACTACACAACAAGTAAGGATAACAATAAATATGATTTTTGCAGACCAAGATAAAAAAAACCTGATTTGCAAATTAAATTTTCTCCTAGGCATGTCAAGATAAGCACAAATTTGGATTTTATGCATTGACGGTGGGCGATATGAGTTAGCAGAGAGAGTATAAATTACAATTAGTTTCAACATGTTTCTCTGAATTAGTTTGTTTTCCCTTCATAAAAAAAAATTCACAAATCATATTCCTTATAGGTGATATAGAATTTTGATGTAAGATTTTTCTCTTGGGACGTGATCAATATTCTCAGCTTTTTTTGACTTCCATAGATTCTCCGTTGACATAAATGATCTATTGAACCATTATAAATCTTTTCGCAAGAGGTGTTGGACATATTTTTTGTCGATGACATTATCGATGAAAATAATGCATGATTTTTTTTCCATAACATCTTGGATGTGGTGAGGAACCTCCTATGGATTCCAAAAATCATTTTTCCCCCCTCCAAAACCACAAATAGTATCATGTTGGAGCTTCTTAATGTGGAATGTTTCATCTACACTTTCGTCGATTACGACCCTACAAATTTTGAAATTTGCAAAAGTGTGGGGATGGTTTAGGTACAAATTCTTAATAATGGAAGGTAAAAGTGTGATTTTCCCCACACTACAAAAGCCACATAATACAATGGCTTGTCCTAGCTCTGTTCCTTCCATAGCCAACAATGCTTTCATATCTTCTTTTTTATCTTTAATCTTAACTATTTTGTTTGACAAAAAGAAGATGATCATATTAAAAAAAAATTCTCCAAAGAAATCAATTTATAATCCTTGTTACCTGTCTCAAACTCTAGTAGCCTAAGAGGTGATTCCTCGAGACACTTTGTAGTCATCTAGAGAGCTAACGTAGTGCAAAGGTGGAAAATCCAAAAATGGATTATCCAAACTTTATACTAATAATAACAATATAACATAAACACAAGAAAGAGAATACTCAAATAGAATTTCATTCAACATGCCCAACTGTAAGGCCTTCCGTGTTAGGGCCAAATACAATCAATTACAACAGTAATTCTAAAATCTTTGAGCTAGTCTAGCTCTACGAAACATCAACAACTGGTAGAAATACTAAGGCAATCTAAACTTGAACTCCCAAGCCACCAAGCAATCTCCTTGTCTCCAAGCATGCAAACCACTAGCTCTGCTATTACAAATATTAGAAAAACAATTTGATCTACAAGATCTCGTAGGATCTAATCACTATCTCATGACTCCACCATCTACTACCTCTAAAAAACTAACCAAACCTTCCTTAAATACATTTCTTTATCCACAAGTCAGCTAGAAGAAATAATTAACTCCTAAGCCCAAGTCGGCTCCTAAACAAACAAATATTAAATGCAATACAAGTCAGCTCTCAAATAGCCTTACAAATAATTAATTCTCCATGTTGGCCTCCAGATCCACATAGGAGAATACAACATAAGCTACCCACACTAAATACAACAAGGCAGCCCACCAAATATTCAAGAACTCCATTTGGTAAGCCAAACTACCGAGTGCCAGCAAAAATAACCGAGCAAGCCAAACATCACTAAGCAAGCATATTGACTGAGCACAAGAAGCATCATCGAGCACAGGTTCTGTCAAGCACTAGAAGTTACCAAGAACCTTCAATGATTGAGCCCCTCGGTCAAAGCTGCAACCAAGTAACACAAAAACACTCCAACACATCAACATATATGATTTACAACTACCCTATGATGCTCCTACATCAGACATCCCAGGTGCAAAAATATGTTCTCAATGGGGGGAAGAACACCTTCCAGGATTCAACACATAAACCCTAAACTAGTTCTTCACATACATGTCCTCCAAGTCTTCAACTTTCATATTTTCACACTTCTTCTTTCTTTGCCTTTTCAAGTCTTTCCTAGATAGTTCATAGGTATGTTCTCCATTCTGAGCTCCAACCCTCTCAGGATCGATCAACTTAACTCATCTCCCAAAGCTTGGGTTCCTCCTACTAAGTGTTGTATCTAGCAAAGGCATTAGGGAAAACTTCATGCCACTCTTCTCAACAATAAACACATTCTTGACACAATCATGCACAACCCTGCAATCATACTACCAAGGTCTACCTATAAATATGTGCCAACTACTCATGTCCACAATATCACACAAAACATGATCCTTATACTGGTCAATCTGAAAATCAACAAGACATTGCTCCCTTACTTCCTATGCATGAAAACCTTGCAACCAACAAATCCTATAAGGATAAGAATGTCTCACTATCTTCAAACTAGGTTTCTAAACCATCTCCTTAGCTACAAGTTTATTAGTACAACTACTATCTACAATCACATCACAAATTTTACGTCTTGACTTGCACCAAGTTCTGAACAAATTACTCCTCTTTAACTTATCTTCTTCCTTTAGGGCATACTGATAAGCATCGTCAACTAAATCAATCTTCAGCATACCAATCTCATCTTGAATATTGAATCTCAAGCCAGTCACATACTGAGCTACCTTTTCCTTACCAAGTTCTCTATTCCCAGACCAAATAGTCAACCTATAGAACTCCTCGGTATAGTCTTCCACAGTCAAATCTTTATGCTTCAAATTCTGCAATTTCTTCAACAAGTCAAGTTCATAGTCGGCAGGTATGAACTTAGCTTCCAATTTTTCCATCATCAACCTCCAATGATTGATCTCCATTTCACCTTCATCTTCTCTTTCCCTCTACAATTCTTTCCACTGAAGAGTAGCATGTCCTTTCAACTTTGTCTATGCCAACCTCACTCTAAGAGGGTCTTGAATTTCTTCAAGCTCAAAGAAGTCTTCTAATTCACCAATCCAATCAATCAAGTTCTCAGGACTCAAAGTACCAGAGAAGTTAGAAACTTTCACTTGGTAACTAGTACTTAATCAAGCTCTAGATCTCTGCAACCGACCAGTTCTATCTTCACCAGATTTGTCCCTCTAATCAGTTCTATCATCTCCACTAGATCCAATAGCTTCAAATTCTTTAGCAGCTTCCTCATAGCCATCTTCAATACTAAGATTCCTTAGTATACCAGAAATAGCCCTCATGATCTCAACAATCATGTCATTCTTCATCAATTCCATGTCTCAAATCTGACATCTAATCTGACTTTCTCAGAGATCCTTGCTTCCACAACATCAAAGAGATCTGATACCACCCTAGGGTTCAATCTTCTCAAAGGCATCCTTCAATATATTCATAAACCCAAGGTGAAATCACTAACAGATCAACCCAACCCAAGGTCCTGGTGTAAACTACCTCCACCTCGGTGATCTATTTGTACACTCAAGAACTTCAAGCTTTGATACCACCTGACGCAGTGCAAAGGTGGAAAATACAAAAATGGATTATCCAAACTTTATACTAATAACAACAATACAATGGAAACACAACAAAGAGAATACTCAAATAGAATTTCATTCAACATGCCTGGCTGTAAGGCCTTCCGGGTTAGGGCCAAATACAATTAATTACAATAGTAATTCTGCAATCTTTTAGCTAGCCCAACTCTATGACGCAACAGCAACTAGTAGAAACACTAAGGCAGATCTAAACTTGAACTCACAAGCCACCAAGAAATCTCCTTGTCTCCAAGTGTGCCAACCACTAGCTCTACTATTAAAACTATTAGACAAACAATCTGATCTGTAAGATCTCACAGGATCCAATCACTATCTCATGACTCCACCACCTACTACCTCTAAAAAATTACCCAAACCTTCCTTAAATACATTTCTTCATCCACAAGTCGGCTGGAAGAAATAATTAACTCCTAAGCCAAAGTCAGCTCCTAAACAAACAAATATTAAATGCAGTCAGCTCTCAAATAGCCTTACAAATAATTAATTCTCCATGTTGGCTTCCAGATCCACATAGGATAATACAACATAAGCTACCCACATTAAATACATCAAGTCGGCCCAACAAATCTTCAAGAACTTCAGTCGGTAAGCCAAACTACCGAGCACCAACCAAAATAACTGAGCAAGCTAGGCATCACTAAGCAAGCACATCAACTGACCACCACAAGCATTGTTGAGCACAGGTTCTACCGAGCACCTTCAATGACTGAGCCCCTCGGTCAAAGTTGCAACTGAGTAACACAGAAACACTCCAACACACCAATATATAGGATTTCCAAATACACTAGGATGCTCCTACATCAAGAACCTCTTTAGTATTTTGGATAACCTATGTATTCATTCAGAGAACCTCTTTTGTATTTTGGAGAACCTCAAGATTAACTTCAAAGCTAAGAGAGCTTTGGATAGCTCTTATACTCTGATTATTCTTTTCTAGTTAAGCCTAGGTGGTTATGGCCAACCAATACCTATACAAGTCACCAAAGAAATAAAAGGTAAGCCTCATAAATATACAAATTTAGAAAGTGAAAAAATTGGAAGGTGATTCACCTCATTTTGGAATTCCTCTAGTTAAATTTATAAAAGATTTATTTTCAATTATAAAATTTTAAAAATTGAAAATATAAATAATACTACTAAAAATTTTATATTTCATTTATTTAAATCATTTTAACTTTAAAACATAAATATTATTTTAAAGTATTGTTAAATTAAAAAATATAATTCTTGAACATTTCCTCTCTAAAAGTAAGATATAATTATGAAAGTAAGTGATAATTATGAATTCACTTGTTCAACCATTCCTATTTACAATAGTTTTCCTTTTTCATATTCTACCATTCCTTCCATTTCCTATAATCTGTCACACATATCTCCTACCACTCTTTTTACCCAATCCATTATCAATAGCTTGGCTCAAATCATTTCATCCTTTCAATGATAAATTGCATCTATGAGTCAATCCAATTTAAAAATTCCTACTTATGACATTGCTAGTCATTTGTTCTTAGATATCATATGTGTTTTTATACCGGGGTATGTGCAGGATCATGGTATACCAAACTATGGCCTTAAGTGGCAATGAAAAATAAAAAAATTAGGGTTAGTCAACTTGATGTAAAAAGTTGATCTTATGAACCTTATGTGAAAAAGTTGTAAGAATAGAATCTATAGGAAATTGAATGTAGTTTCTAAAATACTAGCCCTTGTTTGAAATTTTTGTTGTCTAATTGTTCAAAATTTTAGATTTCAATGCAATACTATGAAAATTTTAAGGAAAAGATAAAAAGTACGTGTATGTCTAACCACCTTAATCACAATCAAATGATAATATATTTTCCCAAGATTATAGATATAAGTAGTAGACTCATGCCCAGATGTGACGCATATTTTTTTGTAATTTTTGGTCAAATAAATAATTAATTATGAATTTTCTACTACAACTTTTTCAAAATAAAAAAACTCTCGTGTCTGACAACCTTAACTAATTCAAAATTTTACCAAATTCAAAAAAAAAAAAAAATTCTTATAGTAGCCGAAGCATAGAATGTGACACATGTTTCTAATTTCAAAAAGGTTAAACTGTTTGAAAGTTATAGTTGTTTTTCAATCAGTATGTCAATTACGACTTTAAAGATAGCTCAATTGAAAAATAAGTAATAATTACTTACTGAACTCAAAATTTGACAGCAATTATATTGATGGAAAGTTGATAATGTCTTTAAGAAACCCTTTTTTGTTTCATCAATTTTGGGTGAAAAAATAGTTGTCAGCTACATGGTCGAAGTCTCAATATCAAGAACTATCTCCTGAAACACGCCTAAAGGGTGGACCACCCATGTTTGGTAATGCCGAAGCAAATACCAAGCCTAATTGGATATCCAATAATATCAGATATCTAATTTTTTTGGATATCCGAAAAAGCCTGCCTGTTTTGAAATTTCAATTGATCCGCTTTTCCCAAATTCAAGTTTCAAAAAAAATGTATTTTTTTAATAGTAATATTAATTGTCTTATAAATTAAGTTGTATTTTTTTTATGTTAATATTAATTCAAGTTTGATATTAAATTATATTTTTGTTATGTTAATATTAATTTTATTTTAAATATTAAAATTAAATAATAATAGCATAGCATAAATATTATAATATAAATTTTTATATTAGTATGTATTATATTATAAATGATATACAAAATGATTTCAAAAAAAACCTGCACAGTTGATTTGAGGACAGACAGTTTTAGCCATAATCCTCTTGAAAATATCCAGCACGGGATTTTTCTATAGACTCCTTATAATTTCGGCAGTCTGCCTCTACTTAAGTAGATGTCAATGGACTTCCCCTCGATTGAATACAATCAATTATTTTTTAACTATCAAAAATAAATTTCACACAGTTGTAGAACCACCGTATGCTAATCATCTATTCTAGAAACTAACAGTGGCATAAAAATTGATGTAAGAACATTTAAGGTACATTGTCCACAAAAAGGTATATGAAACCTTTAAATATACATTAAAAAGTGGAGATGAAGGCTCTAGATCAGAGAGAGAGAGAGGTCATGAGGACTTCCTAGGGGTCCTAACACATGATAAGGGGTACTAGGACCCCTAGGAATTTCCCATGACCCCTTTCAACACATTGGAACCCTCAAGTGTGTCCTCAGTGGTCCTATGACCCCTCCAGACACACTTGAGCATTCAAATGTGTCGAAAGGGGTCATGGGGACTTCCTAGGTGTCCTAGTATGTCTTTTCATGCATTAGCACCCCTAGGAAGTTCCCATGACCCATTTTGACACATTAGAATGCTCAAGTGTCCTAAGGGGTCGTAGGACCCCTTAGGACACACTTGAGGGTTCTAATGTGTCGAAAGGGGTCATGAGGACTTCCTCAGGGTCCTAATGCATGATAAAGCCTACTAAGACCCCTGGGAAGTCCCCACAACCCCTTTCAACACATTGGAACCCTCAAGTGTGTCCTAAGGGGTCCTACAACCCTTTTGGACACACTTCATCATTCTAATGTGTCGAAAGAGGTCATGAGGACTTCCTAGGGGTCCTAACATGTGATAAGGCATACTAGGACCCCTGGGAAGTCCCCATGACACCTTTCGACACATTAGAACCTTTAAGTGTGTTCTAAGGGGTCCTACGACCCCTTCAGACACACTTGAGCTTTCAAATGTGTCCAAAGGGGTCATGGAGACTTCCTAGGGGTCCTAACACGTGATAAGGTGTACTAGGACACCTAGGAAGTCCCCATGACCACTTTTGACATATTTGAAATCTCAAGTATGTCCAAAGGGGTCGTAGGACCCCTGAGGACACACTTGAGGGTTCCAATGTGTCGAAAGGGGTCATGAGGACTTCCTAGGGGTACTAACACATGATAAGGCATACTAAGATTCTTGGGATGTCCCCATGACCCCTTTCGACACATTGGAATGCTCAAATGTGTCATAAGGGGTGGTAGGACCCCTTAGGACACACTTGAGGGTTCCAATGTGTCTAAAGGGGTCATGGGGACTTCCCAGGTGTCCTAGTACACCTTATCACATGTTAGGACCCCTAGGAAGTCCTCATGACCCCGTTCGACACATTAGAACCCTCAAGTATGTCCTAAGGGGTCCTACAACCCCTGTGTACACACTTAAGCATTCAAATGTGTTGAAAGGAGTCATGGACACTTCCTAGGTGTCCTAGCATCCCTTATCATGTGTTAGGATCCCTAGGAAGTCCCCATGACCCCTTTTGACACATTTGAAAGCTCAAGTGTATTTGAAGGGGTCGTAGGACCCCTTAAGACACACTTAAGGGTTCCAATGTGTTGAAAGGGGTCATGGGGACTTCCTAGGCATCCTAGTATGCCTTATCACGTGTTAGGACCCCTAGGAAATCCCCACAACACATTTTGACACATTGGAACCCTTAAGTGTGTCCTAAGGGGTCCTACAACCCCTTCAGACATACTTGAGGGTTCCAATGTGTCAAAAGGGGTCATGACAACTTCCTAGGGGTCCTAGTACACCTTGTCATGTGTTAGGACCCCTAGGAAGTGCCCATGACCCCTTTCGATGCATTTGAAACCTCAAGTGTGTCCTAAGGGGTTGTAGGACATCTTAGGATAGACTTGAGGTTTCAAATGTTTTGAAAGGGGTCATGGGGACTTCCTAGGGGTCCTAACATATGATAAGGCATACTAGGACACATAGGAAGTCCCCATGACCTCTTTCAACACATTTGAATACTCAAGTATCTCTAGAGGGGTCGTAGGACACCTTAGGAAACACTTGAGGGTTTGAATGTGTCGAAAGGGGTCATGAGGACTTCCTAGGGGTCCTATTACACCTTATCATGTGTTATGACCCCTAGGAAGTCATCATGACCCCTTTTGACACATTGGAACCCTCAAGTGTGTCCTAAGGGGTCGTAACCCCTTTCGATAGATTGGAACCCTCAAGTGTGTCCTAAGGGGTCCTACAACCCCTTAGGACACACTTGAGGGTTCCAATGTGTCGAAAGGGGTCATGATGACTTCCTAGGGGTCCTAACGCGTGATAAGGCATACTAGGACCCCTAGAAAGTCCTCATGACACCTTTTGACACATTGGAACACTTAAGTGTGTCATAAGGGGTCGTAGGACCCCTTAGGACATACTTGAGGTTTCAAATGTGTCGAAAGGGGTCATGGGGACTTCCTAGGGGTCCTAACATGTAATAAGGCATACTACGACACCTAGGAAGTCCCCATGACCCCTTTCAACACATTGTAATGCTAAAGTGTGTCCTAATAGGTTGTAAGACCCCTTAGGACACACTTGAGGGTTCCAATGTGTCGAAAGGGGTCATGAGGACTTCCTAGGGGTCCTAATGCATGATAAGGGATACTAGGACACCTCGAAAGTCCCCATAACCCCTTTCGACATAGTTGAATGCTCAAGTTTGTTTTGAGGGGTCATGCTACCCCTTAGGACACACTTGAGGGTTCTAATGTGTTGAAAGGGGTCATGAAGACTTCCTAGGGGTCCTATTACACCTTATCACGTGTTAGGACCCCTCGAAAGTCCCCATGATGCATTTCCACACATTGGAAACCTCAAGTGTGTCCTAAAGGGTCCTACGACCCCTTATGACACACTCTAGCATTCCAATGTGTCAAAAGGGGTCATGGGGACTTCCTAGGTGTCCTAATATGCCTTATCATGTGTTAGGACCCCTAGGAAGTCTCCATGACCCCTTTCAACACATTGGAAACCTCAAGTGTGTCCTAAAGGGTTATAGATTTCAACACATTGGAAACCTCAAGTGTGTCCTAAGGGGTCCTACGACCCCTTAGGATAGACTTAAGGTTTACAATGTGTCGAAAGGGGTCATGGGGACTTCCTAGGTGTCCTAATACACCCTAGGAAGTCCCCATGACCCCTTTTGACACATTTGAAACCTCAAGTGTGTCCTAAGGGGTCCTAAGACCCCTCCAGACACAATTGAGCTTTCAAATGTGTCACAAGGGGTCATGGTTACTTCCTAGGTGTCCTAGTATGCCTTATCATGCATTAGGACTCCTAGGATGTCCTCATGACCCCTTTCAACACATTAGATCCCTCAAGTGTGTCCTAAAGGCTCCTACAACCCCTACGAACATACTTGAGCATTCCAATGTGTCGAAAGGGGTCATGGGGACTTCCTAGGTGTCCTAGTACACCTTATCACATGTTAGGACCCATAGGAAGTCCCCATGACCCCTTTCAACACATTGGAAACTTCAAGTGTGTCCTAAGGGGTCCTCCGACCCCTTAAGACACACTTGAGGTTTCCAATGTGTCAAAAGGGGTTATGAGGACCTCTTAGGGGTCCTAACATGTGATAAGGCGTAATATGACCCCTAGGAAGTCCCCATGATCACTTTCAACACATTGAAATGCTCAAGTGTGTCCTAAGGGGTCGTATGACCCCTTAGGACACACTTGAGCATTTCAATGTGTTGAAAGTGATCATGGGGACTTCCTAGGAGTCCTAGTATGCCTTATCATATTTTAGGATCCCTAGGAAGTCCCCATGACCCCTTTTGACACATTTGAAACCTCAAGTGTGTTTGGAGGGGTCATAGGACTCCTTAGGACACACTTGAGGGTTCTAATGTGTTGAAAGGGGTCATGAGGACTTCCTAGGGGTCCTATTATGTCTTATCATGTGTTAGGACCCCTAAGAAGTCCTCATGACCCCTTTCGACACATTGTAACCCTAAAGTGTGTCCTAAGGGGTCCTACGACCCCTCCAAACACACTTAAGCATTCAAATGTGTCGAAAGGGGTCATGGGGACTTCCTACATGTCCTATTATGCCTTATCAGACATTAGGAACCCTAGGAAGTCTCCATGACCCTTTTTGACACATTGGAAACCTCAAGTGTGTCCTAAGTGGTCGACCCCTTAAGACACACTTGAGGTTTCCAATGTGTTGAAAGGGGTCATAGGGACTTCCTAGGGGTCCTAACACATGATAAGGTGTACTAGGACACTTAGGAAGTCTCCATGACCCCTTTCGACACATTTGAATGCTCAAGTGTGTCCAGAAGGGTTATAGGACCCCTAAGGACACACTTGAGGGTTCCAATGTGTTGAAAGGGGTCATGAGGACTTCCTAGGGGTCCTATTATGCCTTATCATGCATTAGGACCCCTAAGAAGTCCCCATGACCCCTTTCGACACATTGGAACCCTAAAGTGTGTCCTAAGGGGTCCTACGACCCCTTAGGACACACTTGAGCATTCCAATGTGTTTAAAGGGGTCATGGGGACTTCCTAGGTGTCCTCGTATGCCTTATCATGCATTAGGACCCCTAGGAAGTCCCCATGACCCCTTTCAACACATTGGAAACCTCAAGTGTGTCCTAAGGGGTCATAGGAAACCTCAAGTGTTAGGACACACTTGAGGTTTCCAATGTGTCAAAAGGGGTCATGGGGACTTCCTAGGGGTCTTAACATGTGATAAGGCGTACTAGGACACCTAGGAATTCCCCATGACCCCTTTCGACACATTTGAATGCTCGAGTGTGTCTAGAGGGGTCATAGGACCACTTAGGACACACTTGAGGGTTACAATGTGTTGAAAGGGTTCTTGAGGACTTCCTAGGGGTCCTAGTATGCCTTATCATGCTTTAGGACCCCTAGGAAGTCCCCAGACCCCTTTCAACACATTTGAATGCTTGAGTGTGTCTGGAGGGGTCATAGGACCCCTTAGGACACACTTGAGGGTTATAATGTGTCAAAAGGGTTCTTGAGGACTTCCTAGGGGTCCTAGTACACCTTATCATGCATTTGGACCCCTAAGAAGTCCCCATGACCCCTTTCAACACATTGGAAACCTCAAGTGTGTCCTAAGGGTTCCTACGACCCGTTAGGACACACTTGAGGTTTTAAATTGTCAAAAGGGGTCATGGAGACTTCCTATGGGTCCTAACACATGATAAGGCATACGAGGACCCCTAGGAAGTCCTCAAGAACCCTTTCAACACATTGTAACCCTCAAGTGTGTCCTAAGGGGTCCTATGACCCCTCCAGACACACTCGAGCATTCAAATGTGTCGAAAGGGGTCTGGGGACTTCCTAGGGGTCCTAACGCATGATAAGGTGTACTAGGACCCCTAGGAAGTCCTCAAGAACCCTTTCAACACATTGTAACCCTCAAGTGTGTCCTAAGCAGTCCTATGACCCCTCTAGACACACTCAAGCATTCAAATGTGTTGAAAGGGGTCATGGGGACTTCCTAGGTGTCCTAGTACACCTTATCACATGTTAAGACCCCTAGGAAGTCCCCATGACCCCTTTCAACACATTGGAAACCTCAAGTGTGTCCTAACGGGTCCTACAACACATTAGACACATTGGAACCCTCAAGTATGTCCTAAGGGGTCCTTCAACACAATTTAACCCTCAAGTATGTCCTAAGGGGTCATAGGACCCATTAGGACACACTTAAGGCTTCCAATGTGTTGAAAGGGGTCATGGGGACTTCCTAGGGGTCCTAACATATGATAAGGCATACCAAGACACCTAGGAAGTCCCCATTACCCCTTTCAACACATTGGAATGCTCAAGTGTGTCCTAAGGGTTCATAGGACCCCTTAGGAAACACCTTATCCTCTCTCTCTCTCCTCCCTCTCTCTCTCTCTCTTTCTCTCCTCTCTCCTCTCTCTAGATGAGAGAGAGAGAGGAGAGAGAAAGGTGAGAGAGAGAGATAGGTTTAGGTGGGAGATATCGAATATCCAATAATATCATATATCCTATTTTGTCTACTGGTGTAAAAAAAATTAAGATTCTCTGGGTCCCTCCAAAGAGTCACGTGTTTTTCCTGAATTACGAGATTCAAGTTGCAGCGAGAAGACAAAAAATGACTTTTTGGGGTGATTTTATCAATTAACAAAGGTATTTCATCTTTTTTTGGGCTAATTTTCTCTATTACCAAAGGTATTTGCATCTTCTTTTTGGTCTAAGTATGGGGAGTAGTAGTCGTCGAAAGCATAAACAGAAGAGGAGACTCACAAATGAAGATGTTGAAGTGTATAGAGAAATGGATAGAGTTGCCCATTGAAACAAGAGACAAAGTATGTTGAATATTAATGAATATGTCAGCATAGACCCACCTTTGAATGTGGTTTCAAGTGAAGAACATTAATTTGAAGTTGAAAATGTAGGTTTTGAAAATGAGAATTTAGGTTTTGAAGATGAAAATGTAAGTTTTGAAAATGAACATGTAGATGTGGCCAATGGAAGTGTGGACATTGTCAATGACAATCCACTGATTGAATATGAAGGAATTGACAATGATAATGGTGTATAAGAACCAAATCAATGCTACACATCTCCAAATTATATGAGAAATGAGTCCCTTCGGAGGAAGAAAGACAAACTTCAAAATTGAGACCTTCAAGAAGAACTAAATGGTTACTTAAAATTGATGAGAACATAATGAGCAATTTCGATGGCAAGAGATCAGAAAGAACCATTCGGTTGTGGGTTTCAAAACTTTTTGATCAATTTTTTAGGCATAAGATGTTGGTTGAGAAATGTCAAATGTTTGTACAATTGTTAAAGATGCAAAAGATGAGACGTATACTAGTCAAATTGAAGATTAGTGTGAACAAGAAAAAGGAGAAAAATGCTATTATTGTGAGAAATCTTTTTAGTGCTCTCAATTCCATTGGGATGAATACCAAGGAAAAAGATAAGAGAGCTGCTAGGAGGGTTATTACAACCCCTTAGTAAGTCATCATTTGAGAAAGGCTCGTTTGATGAGACAAACTTGTGTTGACTTGAATCTAAATCATAAAACTTTTGATAGAGCACTTGCAAGAAGAGAAAGACTTGATGATCCTCTTGAAAATGATACATGGGCTTATGGTGGGGGACTTTCACATTGTGATAAGAAGCTTACCAATGCTGTGAAGGATCAAATTCAACTATTTTGGCAATCTAACTCAAGAGTTTCACCAAATGTGAAGGATGTCTTGAAGTTGAGAATTGGCATTTGACACCGCACCTCGCATCCCAAACATTATTTGGAGGTGAGTCAAACAATGTTGTTAAAAAAAAATTGTGAACACGTCCAACATTGAAAATATCACAAAGAGCTTTTGAAGCCCTGAAGCCTTTTTTTTGTGTGCCTCTTAAGATTCGAAATACTTGTTGTTGCAAATATCATGTGGAGTTTTCAATGCACCATGAATTGTTATGATCCATTCATCCTACTTTGCATAGTAGTGAAATCTTGGAGGAGTGTGGTGCAAGTACTCTTCCAAAATCATCAAGAGACTTTCTAGATCATTTTTTATGTCCTAGAGATGATGGGTGTTTCTTTTATAGAAAAGATTGCTTAAATGACAAGTGCTCACAGTGTGGTGGGCTAGTGAAGTTTGTTGAATGTTTTATGAGGGCTGCAAACACAATTTTGGAAAGACAATTGTCCACAAAAAGGTATATGAAAATATTAAATATACATTAAAAAGTGGGGGTGAAGGCTCTAGATGTGAGTTGGTTACTAAAGAATGCAATGTAGCTGATTTTATTTCAGATTTTAGGAAGAATCTTTTTTACAAGTATGCAAGGCATAGTCACAGGTCTCAGTGGTTGGATCAACAATTCAGGATGTGTAAGGACACTTTCCCAATTGGCACTATTATATTGGTTGTTGAATTTGTAGAGAACTATACATTGCAGCCCCAAAATGAGTTGCAAGCTCAATATTACAATTCTATTCAGGCTTCTATTTTTGTGCACATAACATGTAGACATTCCCCTGATAGTATAGAAGATGACCAGAAGATAATCAGCGAGTACCATTTTTATATGACCAATGATAGATCGCACTCATCTGAGTTTGTCCAACATTGCTTTGAGAATTATTTTGAGTGGGTGCAGGAAAATAATATTGTTATGGATAGACATCTCATTTGGTCAGATAACTGCACAGGTCAATTCAAAAATGCTTGTATGTTTTATTGGTTATGTAGAATGCATGTAGAGAGAGGTGTACCTCATATTTGGATTTTTTTTTAGGCCAGTCATGGAAAAGGGGAGCATGATGGAGTAGGTGCATGCATAAAGAGAGCTCTAATTAAGGAGCAACTGAGGATTTCAGGTGCAGAACTCATTGATGCCCATTCTATTGTTGATTGGTGTACTTTAGCATTGTCACAGGGGGGACTCTTGATTCAATAGTGCACAGATTCTTTTTCTTAGTTGAGTTGAGCACAATAGGAGATAGGTCGGATTGTCAAACTGTGAAAGATTCTTAAAAAATGCATTCATTTTGAATCTTAGATGCTAGTACATGGACCATTTGGACACAAGAGTTGGCTTTTTATTTTCCGAGTTGTCTTCAGTGTGATTGGGATTAGTGTGAGTCAAGTGAGTGGGTTGATACATGGGTTCCACATTATCTTACTCCTTTATCTCTCATAGTCTTTGTATTAAATGATGATATGGATTGTTCACTTGACTACAACCATCTTTCAGATCTTCTATAGCCAAGACATATTTTTGCATTGGTTGCACCAGAAGGGAATGATGAGAGATCAGATTACTGGTTAGCACATTGTGTACGAGGAAAGCAGAAACTTGCACAATCGACGATAGATGATGATATGTTCACATGTCCAATAGGATCACATGTTGTTGCGAGAACATGGTTGCACACATATATGATTAGAAATAATGGCATTCCTACGTTTGAAGACTATGAGAAGCACAAAACCATTCTCATGTATTCACACCTTGTTATAGCAGCCAATGTTAAGTTGTTGAAACATCAAGGAAAACCAAAGATAAAGGAGCTTTGGACTATTAGTACTATTGATCATGAAGCAATACTGAATACTCTCAAGCACAGAGATGATCCTTTAGGCACACTTCAGTAGGTAAGTTCAACTCAAGTTAAAATATAGTTATGTAATTTGCATATTTAGATGCCAAAAGGGCACTTATTATATTCTCTATTAACTTTTCTTTTGCCTTTTGAATGCAGGGTTTGGAGTGAAAAGGACACTTATGTTTTATATATAGTTGTGTAATTTGCATATTTAGATGCCAAATTTTGCATATAAAACCAACAATCGAATGTAATGTGCATAGTTAGCTGCCAAATTTTGTATATAAAAACAACAATCGAATGTAATGTGCATATTTAGATGCCAAATTTTGTATATAAAAACAAAAATTGAATGTAATATGCATATTTAGATGCCAAATTTTGTATATAAAAAATTTGATGCAAAATTGGAAATATAAAAGAGCTCATGAGGTTGATTTGCAAATATTAAAAGCCCACATTTGTATTGTCTTAATGTCATGTAAAGTGCAAAAAATGTGTTTCCTTACTATGAATGTTGTATCCTTATATAATTTGTATCATCTTAATTTTGTATCCTTACATTTCTATTGTCTTAATTCCATTACATTTGTATCGTCAAATGATGTAATAGTTGGATTCATTGAGTCAAAATTGGTCAAATGTGTCCAAAGTAAAATGATGATTCTCTAAGTGAAGGGATAGTGTTCAAGGATTGCATCTTGGCACTGAATGGATCATGCCATTAGCTCTGGTTGGGTGGGTAAATGCTAGTAACAACCCCATTTCAACCACTTAGTCAGTAGAACGTTTCGGACCACATCAAACCAAAGTGTCCCCAAGGTGCACTAAGCACGATTGGGCAGTGAACTTTCGAGGCTCGTAAATCAGACCCTATGAGAGGTATCAAAGATTTGTGAGATGCTATAGGATGGTGTTTCTGAGGCCTACAATAACCTCTCTCCATTCTAGGAGATTCAAATTTGTTTGAATTTGGCACGCCAATCTCACTCAATGCCAAAACTTGTAGTGAGGGTCAATTGAAAGTTGCACCAATGGATTACTTCCAAAATTTTCATCCCGACACTGAATGGACTATGCCATTAGCTCCGGTTGGGTAGGTAAACACTAGGCACAACCCTATTTCAACCACTGAGTCAGTAGAATGTTCCCAACCATGTTGGAGAAAAGTGTCCCCAAGGTGCACTAAGCATGATTGGGCAATGAACTTTTGAGGCTCGTAACTCGGACCCTATGAGAGGTATTGGAAATTTTTGAGATGTTATAGGATGGAATTTCTAAGGCCTACAATAACCTCTCTCCATTCTGGGAGATTCAAATTTTTTTGAATTTGGCACGCTAGTCTCGCTCGATGCCAAAACTTGCAGTGAGGGTCAATTGATAGTTGCACCAATGGATTACTTACAAACCATTCATGCAACACTAGGTGCAACCCTATTTCGACCACTGAGTCAGCAGAACGTTCCAAACCACATTGGAGCAAAGTGTCTCCAAGGTGCACTAAGCATGATTGAGCAGCAAACTTTCAAGGTTCATAACTCAGATCTCATGAGAGGTATCAAATATTCATGAGATGTTACAAGATGGAATTTTTTAGGCCTACAATAACCTCTCTCCATTCTGGGAGATTGAATTTTTTTTGAATTTGGCACGCCAGTCTCGCTCGATGCCAAAACTTGCAATGAGGATCAGTTGAAAGTTGCACCAATGGATTACTTCCAAACCATTCATCCTAGCACTGAATGGACTATTCTATTAGCTCTAGTTCGGTGGGTAAATGCTAGGCACAACCCCTTTTAGACTACTAAGTCAGAAAAATGTTCTGGACCACACCAGAGCAAAGTGTCCCCAAGGTGCACTAAGCACAATTGGGCAGAGAACTTTCAAGGCTTGTAACTCAGACCCCATGAGAGGTATCAGAGATCCATGAGATGCTACAGGATGAAATTTTTGAGGCCTACAATAACCACTCTTGGTTCTAGGAGATTCAAATTTGTTTGAATTTGGCACGCCAGTCTCACTCGATGCTAAAACTTGCAGTGAGGGTTAGTTGATAGTTGCACCAGTGGATTACTTCCAAACCGTTCGTCCTGGCACCAAATGGACTGTGCCATTAGCTCTGGTTGGGTAGTTAAATGCTAGGCACAACCCCATTTTGACCACTGAGTCAATAGAACGTTCTGGATCACACCGAACCAAAGTGTCCCCAAGGTGGACTAAGCACAATTGGGAAGTGAATTTTTGAGGCTCATAACTCAGACTCCATGAGGGGTATTAGAGATCTATGAGATGCTATAAGATGGAATTTTTGAGGCCTACAATAACCTCTCTCCATTCTTTGAGATTCAAATTTTTTTTTTAATTTGGCACACCAGTCTCGATCGATGCCAAAACTTGCAGTGAGGGTCAATTAAAAGTTGCACCAATGGATTACTTCCAAACCGTTCATCTTGGCACCAAATGGACTGCGCCATTAGCTTTGTTTGGGTAGGTAAATGCTAGGAACAACCTCTTTTAGACCACTGAGTCAGTAGAACATTCTGGACCACGCCGAAGCAAAGTGTCCCCAAGATGCACTAAGCACGATTAGGCAGCAAAATTTTGAGGCTCGTAACTCGATCCCCATGAGAGGTATCAAAGATTCATGAGATGCTACATGATATAATTTTTGAGGCCTACAATAACCTCTCTCCATTTTGGGAGATTCATTTTTTTTTGAATTTGGCACACCAGTCTCACTCAATGCCAAAACTTGCAATGAGGGTCAGTTGATAGTTGCACCAATGGATTAATTCCAAACCATTCATCCTAGCAATAAATAGACTATTCCATTAGCTCTAGTTGGGTAGGTAAACACTAGGCACAACCATATTTTGACCATTGAGTCAGTAGAACATTCTGAACCATGCCGGACCAAAGTGTCCCCAAGTTGCACTAAGCACGATTGGGCAGCGAATTTTTGAGGCTCGTAACTTGGACCCCATGAGAGGTATCAGATATCTATGAGATGCTACAAGACAATGTTTTTGAGGCCTACAATAACCTCTCTCCATTCTGGGAGATTCAAATTTTTTTGAATTTGGCACGCCAATCTCGCTCGATGCCAAAACTTGCAGTGAGGATCAGTTGAAAGTTGCACCAATGGATTACTTCCAAACCATTCATCTTGGAACCAAATGGACTGTGCCATTAGCTATGGTTGGGTGGGTAAAATTTAGGCATAACCCTATTTTGACCACTGAGTCAGCAGAACGTTACGGACCAATCCGGACCAAAGTGTCCCCAAGGTGCATTAAGCACGATTGGGCAGTGAACTTTTAAGGCTCGTAACTCAAAGCCCATGAGAGGTATCAAAGATATATGAGATGCTATAGGATGAAATTTTTGAGGCCTACAATAACCTCTCTCCATTCTAGGAGATTCAAATTTGTTTGAATTTGGCACGCCAGTCTCGCTCGATGCCAAAACTTGCAGTGAGGGTCAGTTGAAAGTTGCACTAAGCACGATTGGTCAGCAAACTATCAAGCCTCGTAACTCAGACCCCGTGAGAGGTATCGGCGATCCATGAGATGCTACAAGACCTTATTTCTTAGGCCTTCCTATTGTATTTGCAGGGTTACAGACAGAGTACTGATATTTTGTCCAAAAGACCAATATGTTTTGATATGGCCAAAAGGGTGTTTGATTATTGCCAAAAGGGTGTTTGATTGTGTAATTAGGCTAGTTTGAAGTCTTTTAGCCATTGGGAGTAAAAGTTAAGTCTAAAAACTTTGAAACCACTTTAATAGATATCCTTATATACCTCAAATGATGAATTACACATGTGAACACATGTAGCACATAAAGAGTGTTAGCACCTACAAAAAATTTCATGGCTGCACCAATTTTTCTCTGGCCTCTAAATTATTTTCCTTGTCTCTAGTTTGAAACCCTAGGTCTAATTTCATATTTATAGCCGTTCAAGGGAAAAAACCCTAGTTTATCTAGGCCTTGTTCTAATTCTTTGTTACTTTTTTAGGTCACTTTGGTCTCCTTTCTGCATGGTCTTTTTCCCAGTCTTCACTGAATTGTGCTATGTGTTTCCTTATTCTTAAACCTTCCAGCGATTTGGCGACTGTGTTGTCTCTTATTCACTTATTTCCTGGCAGTCTCATGTTCACCTTCAATGATTGGGTGAATGCATTGGTCACGTAGTCTCTTGCTCCTGGTGGATACGCCTAAAATATTCTGCGACCTGGCATGGTGGTTCATATTTTCTTCAATCACTAAATCACATGACGGTGGGCACGACATCTCTGTCTCCTGTTAATCCTACGGCGGGTGCATGATCTCATAAATTCTTAGTGGCTATGAGATCATGCAACAACTATCCAATCTTCCATCATGTTGGGGCTAGTATGTGGTGGGTCCTCATTTGCCATGTCATTATGACATGGATGCTTGTGATTGGTTGAGATTTAGGAGACGTGGCAGCTGACAGGACCTTACTATTAAAGATGAATTCAGGAATGGGTCTGCTCTATGCAACGTGGCAATATTTGATTCAATGAAGTGGCTTATCAGGCAGCATGGGGCCAAGTTTTATAGGCATCCACGATAGATTCAAGATCAACGGTTGGCGTATGATCGCATGGAATCTTTCCAGGCTATGCGATCATATGACAATCATTCAATCTTCTAAGTGATATGATGTTTCTCAGTGGGTCCACTACTAGGTGTACACAAATGAAAACTTTTCATTGGTCAAGATGGATGGTGAGTTGGAATTTGTCAGCAAGGCCCTACATTTAGTTGAAAGAAGATCTACGGCTGGCGTATGATTGCATGGAATCTTTCCAATCCATGAGATTATGTGATAGCCATCGATTTAGTATCAGACTGTAAGGGATGTCGATGGGACCTCCCTACCAGTGGGCACTAACATGCTCATTTCTTATTGGTAGACATGGATAATGATGAGGATGTGTTAGTGGGCCTGAATCTTTTAAGAGGAAAAAGGGAAGATCTACGGCTGTCACTTGATCTTATGGAATCTTTCCAGGCCATGCAATCATGCGACCACCATTTGATTTAGAGGCTTGCTATGTTGGGTCCTCTATTGCTAGATCACCAAAAAGAAGGTCAAAGGGTTTCATGGTAGTGAATTTCTTCAGTTGCGTGATCGCAGGAAAATGTAGTGATTAAAGAGATAAATGTTCGATCTCACGACTAAAGACAAAATTGAAACTCGAGAAAAGTAGGGGATCTGACGGTCATGATATAAAGATAGCCCAAATTTGAATGTCGGCCATCGATATGTTATCTGGTGCCATAATATAGTCATTTTCTTTCAAATTTAAATATTTTAAGGGTTTCTCAGTGACTAAGGACTGGAATTGAATGCTTAGGCGGCTAGATCTGGTAGATATAATTTTGCCAGCTGATGCAGTGCGGTCCAGAGAGTTTGATAATTGCTTGCAGGGGGTTTGTACCATGAGAAAGTGGGAAAAGGTTGCTCGAGGCATGTTGTAGGTGAAGTAATCAGACTGATTAACTTGGTGAATTCATGATCTTTGGTACACTATTCTCAGAGATATCATAAATGGAGATCATTTTAGGATTTGTTTTCTCCAGGTTGCTTGATTTTCTCCCCTGAAATTAATTCTGATTGAATCTGATTGGTTTGGTGGTTGAAACCTTTACCCTAGTCATATGTAGCTTGTTGCATCCTGATTTTTGGGATTCCAAGGTGACTAGTGGTATATATTGCAGAAGTTTTTATTTTTGTTGTTGTTGATGTTATGTTGAAAATCAATGTAAAAGACTAAACAAGGAGAGCTTGGATTTTGGGTCTGCTTTCTAGCATTTTGTTGTCTTGGTAATGTATAGATTCTACAGATTTTAATGAGAATACATTTTAATTCCAATCTCAGATTTATGTTTATCTTCTTATTTTGATCTTGGGCTCATATATGTTAATGTCACAAAGTGAGTTAGCATATGGTAAACAAAGAGTATTATGGAATTATCTTTGAGTTCCTAACAAAGTTAGGATTAAAGTCTTTAAGGTAGTTTCAGTGAGTTCAGGGTTAGATAGGAATTTGATGATCAAGTTTGGGAGTGAGAGGGATAATAGGAAAAGCACTTATTTTGAGTTCAAGAGTGTTTGAGTTGGGATTTTTAGTTGATATATGTCATTGACTGACTCTATGCCCTAGGTTAAGGCACTTATCCATTCTCTGGAAGCAGTTTATCATCATCAATCACAAATTTAAATGATAAAATCTTTAAAATCAGTTTGTATATGGTATAAATGCATAATATTTAGTGATTCCTTTCAAGAAGTGAATCAAGGGTAAACCCACCTGAGCATCTAGGCTCAAAGTGTAGGAAGATCCTTGTTGATCCTTGTTAATTGGCCCTTTTCCTTGTAGACTTTGAAGTGGTGATAGAGTCAATGACATTAATTTGTCAATCATAGTGTAAACCTGCAAGTAGAAAGAAAAGACAACCAACAAAATGGTGACTCTACTAGGGAGAGTCTAGAGAATAAGGTTATTTAGTGTACTCTTGTATTTTCCTGTTGTATTTAGTTGTTTTCTTTAAGATTTTCAAAGATTTCCCATCTTTGGTGGGTGGCAACTCAAAAGGATTAGAACCAGTGCTATAGACTGCAGATCATGGAAAAAAGAAGGAATACTAGGTCCTTTGTCAAGAAAAATCTGGAGGTTACTCTGGAACAATTACCTAGATAGGAAAAGAAGAGTTGGATCAGAAGAGATGGAGAGTCTACTAGTACTCCCATCAGAGAATAAAGAAATAATAGAAATAGAGCACCACATGCATCCTCTAATGAAGACGATTCACAATACAAAAGTTCTAAATTAGATAGTGGCTGCTCTGAAGACAAATTTTATGATACCCCAGAGGTAGTATTTCAAGATAAGGGTTCATTACCTGCAGGTCAAGATGAACAAGCTAGAGAAAGGGGTTTTGGACTGAATTTAGATCCCAATGAGGATATGTTTAGAAGCCAACCCTTGAGACCAAGACAGGTCCATTTCCCATATCAAAATCTCACTGATATGGATGTGTCATCAAGTTATGATGATATTATGATAGACCCAGATGATTTGAGTGCACGAAGGTTACAGTTGGTAGAGCAAGATGCCATACATAAGAGGTTACAAAAGGAGAGAGAAGGTGAGAAAGTGAATTCTCTGATAGAAAGAGAATCTCTTCTTAGAAAGATTAATGAGTTGAAGGAGAGAAACAAGATGCTTGCCTCTACTCCTAAGACTTTGCAGCATGATGTCTTTAGTGATCTTGATGCTTTGAGAAGTGAGTAGAAATGCTTACTGCAAGACCATGAGTTTGATAAAGAGGGCCTTGTGATTAGATAGGTTCAAAGTTATGTTTCTCTCCCTAGAGATAAAGATGGGCATGAGATCACTAGGCCTGTTATTAATGTTGGTGAAAAAGGAAAGCAAAAGATGGTGGGACATCAAACAAGCAAACCATTGACAATACCAGGGGTCCCACCACCCATTTCAAATAAGGATATAGAGATGGAAAGAAGAAGAAAGGAAGATGAATACCTAGCAAGAGAATTAGAGAAGGTTGAAATTGAAGCTTCCATTGCTGAAAAATGAAGAAAGATCCAGTTCTTGAAGGCTTCATCTACAAGTACTCTTATGCCATCCACTACTAATGAACTAGGTATGCCATCTACAACTTCTAATGGTGTTTCACTTGGTAATGCTACTACTAGTAATCCACTTCCTTCTTCATCTGCCAAGATAAGTGTTGATCCTAAACAACAGTAAAATGCACAAGTAGATGGGAATGTAAATGTGAACATTGACCCTAGGGTGAACACTAGTTCAAGTTTTCAAAGAAGACCTATGCAATTAGAAGGCTATAGGAAAATTAGTTTTGATGGAATAGGAAAATTAGTTTTGATGGAATACTAGGCTACCCGAATGATTTTCCAACTGATATAAGAGATAAGGTACCTAAGTTTGCTGGTAACAATGCCATTAGTTGTGAGGAACATCTTAGGTTATTTGTTGATATGCTAAATGATTATGAGGTAGAGCATGAGGATGTAGTCATGAAATTATTTGTTCAATCTCTGGTGGAGGATGCTAGAGATTGGTTTAAGAGACTCCCTGACTGATGTATTGACACTTGGGATTCTTTTCAAAAATGTTTCAAAGAACAATATGGTGATAGGCCTAATGCTAGTTTCATGTTAAATGAGTTCAATACTATAAGAAAATATTAGAATGAATCTACAGCTGAGTTCAATATGAGATTTCAGAAGGGTATGCATAAGCTATTTCAAGTCATGAGGCTAGATCATAATGTTTGTTTGACCACATACTTCAATGCCTTTGATGGAAATATAGGATACTTGTTGAGAGACAAAGAACCAAGAACTCTTAGAGATGCTTTTAGGATTTTTCAACATTGAAAACAATATGAAAATATCAAAAAAATTGGGTGGTAAGAGAGATGATCCAAAGCTGTTTGGAGATAAAAAAATAAAAAAGGGATAATGAAAGAAATGTTGGAAGTAAGAAACAAGAGGAAGACAAGTTGGATAAGGTTCTAAATGCATTGAAGGATTTAAAAGCACCTGCTAATAGAATTAATAATGCTCCTTCCAATGAAAAGCCTTAATTCAACAATAATTTCAATAGGCAGAATAGATTGTAAAATTATCCCTACAACACCCAATGGAAGGATGGTAAGCCTATTATCCCTACTGCAAGAGGAGACAATAAAGTTGTCCCTGATCCTTTACACAAGGCTTCTATAAATATCATAGAGGTTACACCATGGTGTATAGCATGTCAATCCCCTCATTCTACAGAACATTGTGTGGTTGCACAATCCATGTCAGCATACCAAGATGGTATAATTGAAGAGCCAAATCAAGAAGAAACTCATGATGATATTGGTTGCAATATGGAAACTTCATATTTAGGATATGAAGATGATTTTGATATTAATGAAGAAGCAGATGTGTGCCTTAAAAGACACAATAAGGCACTTTTCCATCAGGAGGTTTTTTCTGATAATGATGACATTGATGAAAAGACATGTAACATGATTTCTTCTTTAGAGCCAGTGAATTTGAGAAGACCTTCAAAGGAAGAAATGGATAGAATTACTACAGAAATGATAGCCCAAGTGCAAACTAGAGGCTTGGTGGCAAGGGATACAAATGGGAAAGTTGCAGGGATGTTTATGAATAACACTAACTCCAGAGAACCTAATGAGAATAAGTCAAAAAATGATCATATGGCAAGGTTCAAGAATGTGAAAGGTAAGAAATTGGAGCCTAGGGGAGTTGGAGTTGAAAAAATTTCTAATGAAATAGAGAAGCTAGTTGACACAATGGCTAAAGATGAAAAGGTAAAAGTCACCAGTACAACTAATATATCAGATAAACAAAGGGACATTAAAGCAATACAGATTGAGATTCCTCCCTCTACTCTTGTTGATATGTTGGTTGTACTATCTTAGATAACTGTTAGGGTTCCTTTGTCAGAATTATTGAAGATTCTTGATCATAAAGATAGGGCTCTTTCATGGGTAGATAATGTCCATGATAATGATGTTGCATGCAATGAGCCTCAAGATAAAGTTTTGAAAGAGGTGGAGGTCCAAGGATTGGTATCTCACATACCACCTATATATTTGGATAATTCTTTCAATGCTAGCCTTGAAAACATAGACCCATTCTTTTTGAGTATCATTGTGAATGGGATGAAATTAAGAAATTGTACGATTGATTCAGGTGCTTCCAATACAGTCATGCCTTTCAAAATTATGGAAAAGTTAGGCCTCAAAGTTGACACAAATCAAGGTAGATGTTGTGCAATGGATCAGAGATAAGTATCAGTCATTGGGACTATAAATTCATGCCATACAGATTGGCAGCCTATCCAGAGAAAGAACTGACTATGAGTGTCTTGGTGGTAGACATTCCACCCCATTATGTTATGTTATTATCTAGGAAATGGAGTGCTTCCATGGGTGGAAGTTTGCAGGGTGACTTGTCTTTTGTAACTTTCAATTTTGATGGTCAGTCCATTAGGATTGAAAGGGAACCAAGAGTAACTTATATGATTGAAAAGAATATTGATAGTGAGGTTACTTGCTTTGTAGATACTAATGTCAATGCTTTTAGAGATGAGGTCACTGTACTTGAAAAGGAACCTATATTGCCATGTATTGTTGAAGAGATAGGTTCTATGTCTATGAAAGGTGATTTGTGGGTGATGTACTTTGATGGTGCTAGCTGCAAAGATGGAGTAGGAGAAGGTATTTTACTCATATCTCCTAAGGGGAGCACTTACAAGTTCTCTTTCACATTGAATTTCTCTTGTACCAATAATATAGTAGAGTATGAAGCATTATTGCTAGGATTGAGATTGGCACACAAGCATGGGATTAAATGTATAAAATTTATTGGGGACTCTGAGTTAGTGGTGTCCCAAATAAGATCAGTATATGCTTCTAAGAACAAAAGGCTAAAACAATATAGGAATGTTGTATGGGATTTGATTGAGTGTTTTGATGCCTTCAATATTGCATGGAAGGATAGAAGTAATAATAAGATGGCTGATTTGTTAGCCAATATAGCAATCAATCCCAGTGACATTACTTTTGCTGGCCTCTCTAAGGTTGAAATTCAAACTAGGCCTAGTATACCAGACAATGTTGAGAATTGGCAAGTTTTTGAAGATGATCAGGATATATTGAGATTTATGAATTTTGAAGACCAATATCATGGTCAGGAGTTAGATTGCTCAGCCTTGGTTGAGACTGCAGAAGGAAGGGAAGTTATCCTTGGTAATGAGGTCTTGCAACTTAAGACTAACAAGGTTCCCAAGGGACTTGTTGTTCTTGAAAATGTATTTGATAATCAGGACAGAGTTCAGATAGGTACTAAGAGGGAAGAACAAATGAATCTAGAAGAAATAAATCTTGGTACACAAGAAGCACCTAAGAAGGTTTATATTGGTAGAGAAATGTCTCATAAGGTAAGGAAGTCCTTGATTGAGTTACTAAGAAAATTTAGGCATGTCTTTGCATGGTCATATGATGACCTAAAGGTTTATAGAGAAAACTTGTTCTAGCATGTTATTCCTTTGAAAGAAGATGCTTAACCCTTTAGGCAGAAACAAAGGCCTATAAATCCCACCTTAGCACCTAAAATGTAGGAAGAATTAATGAAGTTAAGAGATATTGGAATTATAAATCTCATTAGGCACTCTTCTTGGGTGTCAAATTTGGTCCCTGTTAGGAAGAAGAATGGAGACATCAAACTATGTGTGGATTTCAGAAATTTAAATGTCTCTTCTCTAAAAGATAACTATTGTCTACCTAATATGGAGGCTATGCTGCAAAGAGTGACTGGGTCTGATTTGATGTCTATGATGGATGGTTTTTCTAGCTATAATCAAGTAATTGTAAAAGAATCATAACAATTTAAGACAACTTTTACTACACCTTGGGGGACTTATGTTTATGTGAGGATTCCTTTTGGTCTCACAAATGTTGGTGCAAATTTTCAGAGGGCAATGGATGTTTCCTTTTTAGATTTCATACATGATTTCCTTATTGACTATCAAGATGATTTAACTGCCTATTCCAAGAAGGAAGAAGACCATTGTACTCATCTAGAAAAAATATTTGTGAGGGCTTTGGAATATGGCATTTCATTAAATCCAAGGAAATGTGCATTTGGTGTGACTGAAGGCAAGTTGCTAGGCCACCTAGTTGGAAAGCAAGGAGTTAGAATTGATCCAGAGAGGGTGGAATCTATTGAAAAAATCCCTAAACCAAAGAATATTAAAGGAATTCAGTCTTTCTTTGGTCGGGTGAATTTTTTGAGAAGATTTATGACAAATTTTGTTGAAGTTACTAGGCCTATATCTAAGATGTTGAAGAAAGGATCTGAGATCAAATGGGAAGGTGAGCCTGATAAAGCTTTCAAGAATATTAAGAAGACTATTAAAGATGCACCTATGCTTAAGGCACCTGATTATAGTATCCCAATGCATATATTTTCCTTTGCATCTTTCCATACTGTTGTTACAGTTTTGTTGTAGAAAAATAATTAAGGCTATGAGCAGCCTATTGCATTTTTTAGTAAGTCTTTGCAGGCTGCTGAATTGAAATATGATATCAATGAGAAACAGGCATATGCACTAGTAAAGGTTGTCAAGGCTTTTAGATGCTATCTGATGGGAGCAATTATGATTGCTTTTGTGCCAAGTGCAGCAGTAAAAGATATATTTTCAAAGTAAGAGGTGTCTAGAAGGAGATGTAGATGGATAAATAGAATTCAAGAATTCAATATTGACATCCAGGTTACCAAATTGATCAGAGGACAAGGATTGCAAAACTTATGGCTCAATCCAATCTTGATGCAAATCAGATAAACCAAATTGAAATTGACTATACTTGTTATATGGATGATTGCATTTGGTATCAAGATATTATCTTCTACCTGAGAAATATGAAGTGCCCAGTGGGGATGGATGATAATAAGAAAAGGACATTGAAGTTACAAGCTATCAAGTATGTGATTATAAAATGCAAATTATATAGAAAAAATTTAGATTGCATACTTTTGAAATGTGTTGATGAGAATCAAGCTGACAAGTTCTTGAAAGAAATGCATGAGGGAGTTTGTGGAGGGCATTATATGGGTAGAACTACTACTCAAAAGGTCTTGAGAGAAGGATTCTGGTGGCCCACAATCTTCAAAGATGCAAAGAAATTGGTAAGGCGGTGTGATGCTTGTCAAAGATTCTCTGGTAAGCTTAAGTTTTTAGGTAATGTACCTTTAAGGCCAGTTGAAGTGTAGGCTCCATTCCAACAATGGGGAATAGATTTTATAGGAGAAATCCCAAACAAGTCTAGTGGAGGACATTCTTGGATATTAGTTGCTACTAATTATTTCACTAAGTGGGTAGAGGCTATCCCTACAAGAAATGCAACTAGTAAGGTGGTCACTGATTTTTTATTGAATAATATTGTTACAAGGTTTGGTTGTCCTGAGAGGATTTTCAGTGATAATGCAATGTGTTTCAGGTCTACTGAGTACAAAGATTTATGCAAAGGTCTAGGAATTCAATTGTCATTTTCCTCACCTTATCATCCACAGGGAAATGGATAGGCAAAATCAAAAAATAAGAGCTTGATAAAAATTCTCAAGAGGATCCTTGATAAGAATAAAAGGGTGTGGAATTCAAAGTTACCATTAGCTGTATGGGCTAACAGGGTGACTGTGAAAAAGGCAATTGGTTGTGCACTGTTTGACCTGGTGTATGGGATACATGCAAGGATGCCTCAGAACAACTTATTGGAAATGTATAAGTTTGTTCAATTGTATGATGATGATATAGATGATGAAATGTAGTTAAGAATTGAAGATCTCATCAGGTTGGATGAAACTAGGAGAGAATCAGTTTCAAAAAATGCCAAGTTGTAGTTACAAGTTAAGAATCTGTATGACAAAAAGACTGTTGAAAGGAGGTTTGAACCAAATGACTTGGTATTGATCTAGAATGCTAGATTGGAAGATAAAGGGAAACATGGAAAATTTGATCCAATCTAGTTGGGGCCATATCAGATTCATGAAAAATGGGGACAAGATTCTTATATTGTCAAAGAACTAAATGGTGATATTCAAGAATTGCCAGTTCATGGACAGTTCTTGAAGAAATACTTCAATTGAAGGTATTTATCTTTCCATGAATAGTAGTTAGGTCTGTATATGTTGTACATTATGTATAGTGGTGTGTTTCTTTCCTGTTCTTTTCATCTCAATTTGTAGGGTGTTGCCTTGCTCTCCTTTGTTCAAATTTTTGTCAAGTAGGTGGTATGCCCTCCCAATAGATTCTGAATTCTTGCATGGGCACAAGTTACCCATCATCCCTAGACAGAGCCACTATTACCACCTGCAAAAATTTTCATGGCTGCACCAATTTTTCTCTGGCCTCTGAATTGTTTTCCTTGTCTCTGGTTTGAAACCCTAGGTCTAATTTCATATTTATAGCCATTGGAGGGGAAAAACCCTAATTTATCCAAGCCCTGTTCTAATTCTTTGTTACTTTTTTGGGTCACTTTGGTCTCCTTTCTGCATGGTCTTTTTCCCAGTCTTCACTGAATTGTGCCATGTGTTTCCTTCTTCTTAAACCTTCCAATGATTCAACAACTGTGTTGTCTCTTATTCACTTGTTTCCTAGCAGTCTCATGTTCACCTTCAGTGATTGGGTGAATGCATTGGTCACGTAGTCTCTTGTTCCCAGCAGTTACGCTCGAAATATTTTGCGCTTGGCGTGGTATTTCATCTTTTATTCAGTTGCTAAATCACGTGATGGTGGGCTCGACATCTTTGTCTCCTTTTAATCCTACAGTGGGTGCATGATCTCATGAATTCTTAGTGGCTATGAGATCATGTGACAACCATCCGATCTTCCAGCATGTTGGGGCTAGTATGCGGTGGGTCCCCATCTACCATGTCATTATGACATGGATGCTTATGATTGGTTGAGATTCAGGTGACGTGGTGGCTGACAGGACCTTACTATTAAAGATGAATTCAAGAATGGGCCCGCTCTGTGCAACATGGCAATATTTGATTTGATGAAGTGGCTTATAAGGTAGGGTGGGGCCAAGTTTTACAGGCATCCATGATAGATTCAAGATAAACAGTTGGTGTATGATCACATGGAATCTTTCCAGGCTATGTGATCATACGATAGCTATCCGATCTTCCAGGTGATATGATGTTTCTCAGTGGGTCCATTGCCAGGTGTACACAAATGGTGGCTTTTCAATGGTCGAGCTAGATGGTGAGTTGGAATTTGTCAGCGGGGCCCTACATTCAGTTGAAAGAAGATCTAAAGCTATTGTATGATCGCATGGAATCTTTCCAATCCATGAGATCATGTGACAACCATTGATTTTGTATCAGACTATAAGGGATGTCAGTGGGACCTCCCTGCCAGTGGGTGCTGACATGCTCATTTCTTATTGGTCGATGTGGATAATGATGGGGATGTGTCAGTGAGCCCAAATCTTTTAAGAGGAAAAAGGGAAGATCTATGGTTGTTGCTTGATCACATGGAATCTTTCCAGGCCATGTGATCATGTGACCACCATTCAATTTAGAGGCTTGCTATGTTGGGTCCTCTGTCACCAAATCACCAAAAAGAAGGTCAAAGGGTTTCATGGTAGTGAATTTCATTAGTCACATGATCACAAGAAAATGTAGCGGTTAAAGAAATGTCTGTGCAATCTCAAGACTAAAGACAAAATTGAAACCCGGGAAAAGTAGGGCATCTGATGGTCGTGATATAAAGATAGCCCAGATTTGAATGTTGGCCATTGATATGTTATCTAGCACCATAATATAGCTGTTTTCTTTTAGATTTAAACATTTTAAGGGTTTCTCAGCGACTAAGGACTAGAATTGAATGCTTAGGTAGTTGGATCTGGTAGATATAATTTTGCCAGCTGATGCAGTATGGTCTAGAGAGTTTGATAATTTCTTGCAGGGGGTTTGTACCGTAAGAAAGTGGGCAAAGGTTGCTCGAGGCATGTTGTAGGTGAAGTAATCAGACTGATTAACTTGGTGAATTTATGATCTTTGATACACTATTCTCAGAGATATCATAAATGGAGATCATTTTAGGATCTATTTTCTCCAGATTGCTTAGTTTTCTCCCCTGAAATTAATTCTGATTAGTTTGATGGTTGAAACCTTTACCCTAGTCATATGTAGCTTGTTGCATCCTAATTTTTGGGATTCCAAGGTGACTAGTGGTATATATTGTAGAAGTTTTTATTTTTGTTGTTGTTGATGTTATGTTGAAAATCAATGTAAAAGACTGAACAAGGAGAGCTTGGATTTTGGGTCTGCTTTCTAGCATTTTGTTGTCTTGGTAATGTATAGATTCTACAAATTTTAATGAGAATACATTTGAATTCCAATCTCAGATTTATGTTTGTCTTCTTATTTTGATCTTGAGCTCATATATGTTAATTTCACAAAGTGAGTTAGCATATGGTAAACAAAGAGTATTGTGGAATTATCTTTGAGTTCCTAACAAAGTTAGGATTAAAGTCTTTAAGGTAGTTTCAGTGAGTTCAGGGTTAGATAGGAATTTGATGATCAGGTTTGGGAGTGAGAGGGATAATAGGAAAAGAACTTATTCTGAGTTCAAGAGTGTTTGAGTTGGGATTTTCATTTGATATATGTTATTGAGTGACTCTATGCCCTAGGTTAAGGCACTAATCCATTCTCTGGAAGTAGTTCATCATCATCAATCACACATTTAAATGATAAAATCTTTAAAATTAGTTTGTATATGTTATAAATGCATAATATTTGGTGATTCCTTTCAAGAAGTGAATCAAGGGTACACCTTCCTAAGCATGTAGGCTCAAAGTGTAGGAGGATCCTTTTTTATCCTTGTTAATTGGCCCATTTCCTTGCAGACTTTGGAGTGGTGATAGAGTCAGTGACATTAATTTGTCAGTCATAGTGTAAACCTACAAGTAGAAAGAAAAGACAACCAACAAAGTGTACACATAAATTTTCTTAAGTTATGAAGCATACATGTAGCACATAATTATAAAACATACAAAATGAATTCAATTAAGTCATGCACATAGCCCATACACATGAATTTAGGTTATGAATATTGTACTTGAATATACATGAATATACTTAAGGCATAAATTGTACACATGAGTACATACACACAAGCATATTTGCATACTAACAATGAATAAATGAACACACAATTAACAAATTGGATTGAATATCAAGTTTCATATATATATATATATATATATATATATATATATATATATATATATATATATATATATCAAAATGAACAAATTATGTACATATTTATATGTTAACTTATCTAGATACAATGTGGCATACGCCATCTCAAAGTATGTCATATGACATCTCAAAATAAGAAGTTCAACTACAAATATTTTTAGGACATCCTATTCTATTGGTGGATCATCAAAATGGAGCCTCTTTGAAGTACTCTTCAACTCTAATGGATCTTACATTCAAACACAAAAGTGAAACCCCAAGTTAGATTAAAATTCAGCATCATAGTCAACAATAATAAATAAAATTTAAACTAAAATTGAACTCTCATATACCTCGCCTCTCTATCTCCTCCCATAGGTAGGAGACCTAATATATGTCCTAGGTAGCATAGGAATAGTGCCACTAATGATGACTCCCACCTGTATATGTTTACAAACATGAGATTGATCTACGAGTTATACTATTTAATGTTAAAAACTTGGTAGCAAATATATGTTTACAAAATAACTGAATTAACATTAAAACTTACCTCTATTGAACTTTCTTTAGGGATTGTTGGCTGAGTCATTAGCAATAGAAACCCTTGTCATTCTGGCTCCCTCAAACTAGGAGTAACCTACAAAAGTCAAACAGATACTTCATGTTATCATAACTTGACCATATTATATATACTTGATAGAAAAATACACACAAATAACTTTAGAAATGTACGTACCATGGGGCTATCACTCTGAATGGATATGCCTATGACTCTATCATGATGATAGGGTCTCACGACATCATCACATGTCACTCTTTGTCAAATAAACCATGTAAATTAAAAATGAGTTCGCACAATTGACAAGTATACATGTATGCATAAACAAACTAAATTACTTAATTACCTTTCCTTTATCAACAGTTGACACCTGCACTCCCTCACATTGCCCCCTAGTGGCAACTGGTGAAACCTGCATCAGTATGTAAAAGATGATCATAAAAATTAGAAAATAATGTACAAATACTATTATCATAATTTAAAAGGAAACCAATGAGTACATTAAAACATATGTATCATGGAAGAGTCAAGACCAAATGATATGATCAAAAATGTGGACCCCTCCATTTGTGCCATCTCCTCCTCTATCATCAACTAAACATAAATGTAACACATAAAAAGACATAAGTGGAAAATTATTATTATACACACTAAATAGTGTACTTCTCTAAGTCATTACTTCCAAGGGAATCCGTGAATGGGAAACCTTGAGAAAGTGACCTAGAGCTCCCTAGGCATGGAGTCACAAGGATGTTGATGGTGCTCTCAGCTAGAGCTATTGAAGCATGCAACCTTGCTAGTAAACCACACAATGGGAGATTCAAAGAGACAAGGGCAAGAATGCCAATATCCTCAAGAATCAAAATGAGAATGCAATGCAAGCTATGCTAAGAATAAAGATGCAAGCTAAGCTATGGAAATGAAAGATGGAAGTGTTACAAATCCTTGCTAATTAAGCTATGTAAGCTACTCTAGAGCATAAAAGAAACTAAGCTAACAAAGCATAAACATGAAGCTATGATGCAAGAATGAAACTAGAATGCAAGAATGATCTAAAAAGCTCCAAAGTCTCCAAAAAATTCTGCAGCATAAGATTAGCATAAAAAGTTGGGATCCAAGAATGAGAAAAGAGCTCTCCTTTTAAAGGAATTGAAAAGGAATGGACCATGGAGATTAAGAGGAAAAAGATTTAATCAAGGGTGGAGCTTGAAAGAGGAGCAATTCATGTGCACAAATATCCTCCAATGAGAAAATAAGAGTTGACTTTTGTGTCCATATGAGACAAAAATGCATTTTCATCTTTTTATAAAATAAGAATAATGCTTTATTTGTGCAACTTAGGATAAGAGGAAAAGTGGGGGATTTTTATTTAATAAAAGGGGAGGAAATTCCTTTTAAAATAAATAAAGACTTAGGATAAAATGGTTAGCCCATGGAAAATAATCGAATAAATGATAAAATAGGATTTGATCAAGGAAATTTATATAATTTGAAATATATTGATTTTTGAAAATATTGATTCAGGGATTTGATAAATTGTTGAATGGGGGCCCAAAGTCTATGCGACCATTTTAGGGTACATACATTTGCCCCTCTTTGACTAATGTGAGAATGATTTGGGATCACATGCAGTCAAAGAATGGAATTGAAGTGTGAGATCGATTTGGGATCACAAAACAACCCAGATGTGTGTTCGACGGATGGGAACACATCAGGACAAGCATAAGCATAACATGATAAGGATAAGATAAAAGACAAGACCAACACCTATATAGCTAGGTGATAATCAAGTCTCAAATAAGAGATAAGAATCTCAAGGTTCAATTGATAAGCTGAATCAAGGATTGAAGCTGATAGGTACTACCCCCTTGGAATCGAAATCAAAATCAAGTAGAGGAGAAACAATAAATTGATAAACTTGATCAAGTCACTAGAAATCATAATCGAAGGTAAAAGATGATAGGATAACCATCAAGTAGGGAAGACATGCCCCAGGTTGACTAGGTTTGACTGAGAAAGATATAGGATAAAAATGAAGTCAAACCTCAAAGAGATGAAGTGAATGAAAATGAATGAAAGACTAGAAGGTTGAAAGAGATGGGGATGAAGAAATGAAGGTGCCCCAACAAAGATCAAAGAATCGGGCCTCAAATGGTTGATCAACTACGCAAAAGAGGGAGAAATTTTTGAAATGCAATTTTGACTATCAAGATGAACTCAGATTTTGATTTCAATCCCGGAAAGAGATCCAAGACATCGAAATTAGCCAAGGGTGCAATTTTCATGAAATTCTAAGATGTTTTGAAAATTGGTCAAAAAGTCAAAATGCTATAAAAGGGGGTAAAAAGGTTATTTTCAAAATCATTTTTCTTATTGTGATTTAAGAATTTTGAGATCTTAGAGAGAGAAAATAGCCCAACAAACAGTGATTTCAATTCACAGGCATCAATTCGAGCACGCCTGGTTGCATAAACGACCTTTGTAGTATGGTGACCCAGAATGTTTTCAGAAAAACTCACCTTGTAGGAAATTTATGAGCATTTATTTCAATTTAAAACACATTTTTATTTTTTTTTTAAATTTCAAATTTTACTCATACGAAATTTCATACGATACTTATAAAGTATTGCACTCTTTGATAATATCCATCGTGCGATAGTTCGTGGGTCAAAATAGTATCGCATGGGTATTTAATCCAGTATCGCACGATACCAGATGAAATATCATGCGATCCTATGCGAACTATCACACTCAAAGATATTATCACACTGCTATTGAGAAAAGTATCGCACGATACTTAATCAAAAAATAGTATCGCACAGTGTAAAAAAATGTGACATGTTTTAAATTTTGAGCATTATGACATGGGTCCAGACAATGGTTGCTTTTTAAGATGTTTTGTACTAATTTTATACATCCATCATGATATGTTCTAACATCTAGGGTTGGGTTAATGGCTTGCAGGAGAACTTTCTTGCACTCCTCATTAGAGCACCGAGAGTGACCAGGCTATGGTGCGTCTAAGATCTTGATGATCTAGGATGGGCAGACTTGAGGGAGATGGGCTTTGGTTACTTGCTACAGATGCCCCACATTCAAGTTGATCATGGTTTATTGACAACATTGGCTAAGAGGTGGCACAGTGAGCATAACACCTTTCACTTGCCAACCGGAGAGGCTACTATTAGCTTGGAGGATGTCTATCAGATCCTTTGAGTTTCGAGCCATGGAGATCCAGTGAGTATAATCATGTTTATAGATGTTCATAGATGTAAAGTTTCCATGTGATAGAAACTAACATGATTGTTTGTCTGCATAGGTATACTATGATCAGGATCTGATAAGGGATGACAGATCATGCAAAACATGTTCTAGGATGTCACCTTTGTTGATAGACACCTCAGCTAGGATCGGCTGATGGAGGAGTTTTGCAGAGATTTCCCAGTTCTGTGCATTGTATTTTCTATAGTAGCACAGGCCCTTATTACTCACAGGAGTCAGAAGGGTTTCCCACTAGGCTAGGGCAGGTTGGTGGCAGATCTTATAGCACACCCACGATAGATGGCATGGGGCCCAGCCATCCTAGCTGATATGTACCATGAGCTCCACAAGATTATTTATCAGGAGAATAAGACTTGGGCATACGGTGCTATCCTAGCATAGGTATGGGCATGGGAGCACATCATCATTGTGCATCCATCTATGTAGTCAAGGGAGTAGAGACACCCCTATATATATAGATATATAGGTTTTATCAGTCAACCACATAGCGGGGATGTGACTTACTACCGCAGGTTACTGGATGAGCTCACATTGTTTCAGTGGAGACCATATAGGGCTTGTGAGCAGTGGGATGATTAGGAGGAGGAGCTAGGTTACATGCTATATAGTTGGCCACTCGTAGGTCGAAACTTTGATATAGTCGAGTGCTTCATGATCACCCGGGTCTAGAGATAGTTTGAGTGACAGCAGAGGGTGCCTAATGAGACCACCACCTATGCTTGGGTTAGGGATGAGAAGGGACAGGGATGGCTGTTGATGCTAGACTACCAACAAGAAGTACATGATACCACAATGATACATAAGGAGCCATGGGACTATCTCCCAGATATGGCAGATGCAGGTGCAGATGCAGTATACAAGGCAGAGTGGCGGAGGCATCCATTCCCCAAATTCATTTTACCTGATGCACAGCCAGCAACATAGGGAGATGATGGAGATGATGGGGATGGAGGGGATGGAGGGGGGAGAGGTAGCATTAGGGAGACAAGATAGGGATCATGATCATGTGGTCAGAAATGGTCATGGAGACAAGGTTCTAAGGATGAGGGGGATGACATGGTGAGACCATCTCACCGACGGGTGGATGCTAGGTAGGATCAACCTACAGGGGGAGAGGATCTCAGAGTGAGGATCCAGGTGCTAGAAACAAAGATGCAACAACTATAGATTACCATAGCCATGAGAGACCAATAGCTAACTGATCTGAGAGCTAACATCAAGCAGTGAGAGAGGGCGGCACAGGCCAATGCAGTAGAGATCCAACAAGAGGCAACACAAGCTACCTATTATCATGGACTCTACATACAGGCTATACCTAAGGGTCAGAGAGCACCATTGTACTCTTAGAGGGCAGGCATGTCAGACATGGTACTTGACAGGGTGGTGGCACCACCACCACCACCACCTCGTGATGGGGCTAGCCAGACTTAGATTTAGGTTGATAGATGTATAAAGACATACCCTGGGACATTATCCAAATTTTGGATCCCACATTGTATTTGTATCATGACATTTATATATGAGATTTACTAGATTTTTGATAGATCTTGTGTACTTGTCTCACTTGTGATGGATGTTTCAATTTTTATATTGTCTTGTCATATTGCTCAAAATGTATGATATATATGCTCATGTATAATCTCTCTCATAGATGTATGTTTAGTTCTCATGTGATGATATAGACTCATGTTTCTGAAAATGATCTCTTTGATATAGATATGATGATAAGATTAACCCCTTGTGATGATAGGAAAAAGGACATGATGTGAAAGACAAGGAGTGAAAGTCATGATCGAGAAAAGGAAAAGTGAGTGCAGCTGACTAACAAGTCCATGAAAGATGAAAGGAGAGCTCTCTCCATATGCAAGATGCAAAATTAATCTAACATGAACCTAAAAATGCAAGCTACTATGAAAAGTGGTTTACTTGCAAGGTCACAAAGCTTTTAGACTCTAATATTCATCATCGAGCTTTATTGGTAGCATTGCAAGATCATACAATACACACTAGCATGACTATGTGAATCTGAATATGATCTATATCAAATAGATATGTGGGAATCCCACCTAAGCATCAAAGTAATATAGGTCAAGATGACTAGTGCAGTGATATTTCCTAAGTTTGATATGGCAAGATTATACTCACATCGAGACACAAGAAAAGTCCAAATGACTATAAGTATGCACTTGTGAAAATAGTCGAAGATAATACCTTGTAGATCCTAATGTCAAGTGGAACAAGCATAAATGCTAATGAGTTAGGACCAACAAAATATACCCACAAGTAGAAAAAGCAATAAAACATGTCCTCATGCCCCCAGTCTTCTAGCTCGGCATCGTCAAAAACTATTAGGGAGAGAACACTCATCAAAGAAATTATCATAAACAACACACAAAGAAATAAAGTCAAACAAATCTTAGCGAGTTGAGTGTTTAAGTGTGTGTGTGTAGGTCATAGAGTCAAACTTTGAGTATCACATCTACCAATGAGAAAATATCATATCATGCTAGACTGCGGGTAAGATATTTAATAAGTGTTGAGAAACACTTGACGCTAGGGTAGTGTTGAAAACACAGTTTTGGGGTGGTGTTGAAAAACACCATTTTGCAAGATGTCCTAAAGACCAACACATCCTCGAGACCAAAGATAACACAGTTATGCCCCCTAGACAAAGACAAAGACCAATTCCAAACCAAGGTAACAAGGTCAAGGCATGATGGAAAAAGGCTAAGTGTCGAGGACACATGCTAAGAAACAAGGGTGCAAAGGCCTCAAGTAGCACCTGTTTCCAAGTTTTCACCACTTGGAGAGTTTTTATTTTATTTTTTCAATTTTTTTATATTTTTGCTACCAAGGTGCCTATTTCCAGGTTTTCACCAAGGCACTTTTTCTATTTTTTGAGTTTTCTAAATTTTTTGATTTTTTTGTATTTTTTCAGGACTTTATATGCTTTTTAGGATTTTTTCAGCATCATATATGAATTTTTTTCAGGATCAATAAGTATGTACAAAGGATGCCCCCAGACAAAATAGGCATCATGGATAGAACTTCTTTAGGTGCAAGACATTGATAAGATCAAGGAGTTGTTCTCCCTTTGGATCAAATAGTAAACAAGCACCTATCCTAAAAGTAGCAGTAATAATGTATGGTCCAAGCCAATTAGGTTCGAATTTCCCCTTTTTCTCTCTATGTTGTTGGTTCTTAGGGTTTTCTCATAGGACAAGATCCCCCACTTGAAATTCTCTAGGGTGAACCTTCTTGTTGAATGGTTTGGACATATGCTTTTGTTAGACTCTCATGTGATCAAATGATTCTTTACACTTTTCATCTAGAAGTTCTAGTTCTTGGAGCCTCATGGCATGGTAGTCTTCATCTGTCACTAGACCTTTAAGGGAAACTCTAAGAGAAGGAATCTCCACCTCTAAAGGTAACACTGCTTCAGCACCATAAGTGAGGGCAAAAGGAGTAGCCCCAGTTGGAGTACAAATACTCATTCTATAGGCCCACAAGGCCGGATTTATCTGTAGATGCCAATCTCTACCATTTTTGTGCACTATTCTATGGAGAATTTTAAGTATGGTCTTATTCGAAGCCTCTGCTTGTCCATTTCCTTACAGGAAGTAAATGGAGGACCAATGCTATTTTATCTTGAACTTCTTTTAGAGATGTTTAAGGTCCTTGTTTATAAAACTAACCTCCATTGCCAGTGATTATTTTAGAAGGCACTCCATACCGACAGATGATATGGCTCAAAATAAAAAAAGAAACTATCTTGCCTGAGGCAACAGAAAGTGGGACAGCTTCTACCCATTTGGTAAAGTAATCAGTAGCAATCATGATGAATTTATGTCCACCTGATGAGTTGGGATGAATCTGCCCAACAAGGTCAAAGGCCCAATGCTAAAATGGCCAATGAGAAATAAATGGAATAAGCTCCTTGCCTAGAGCATGTATCAGGTTACCCTGTTTCTAACACTTTTCACATGATTTAGAAAAAGCTATTGCATCTATCTACATGGTAGGCCAATAGTACCCAGCCCTAAGCAACATTTGGGCCATGGCAAGACCATTGGAATGTCATCCACAAATGCCCTCATGAATGTCAGCTAACACTTGGTTAGACTCATCCTTTTCCAAGCACCTAAGAAGTGTCCCATCTAAACCCCTCCTATACAGATCACCAGAGATAAGGGTGTGGTGAGAGGCATTTCGAGTTAAGTTTCTTTGTTTAGAATGGTTGAAGGTTTCAGGAATAATGCCATCCCAGAGATATAAGTAAATGGCACCATAGCGGGATGACTTGTGGCCAACAAGGGTACAAACAACTTGGCTTTCTTGGGAGTCATAGATAGGGTAGCGTAGCTCTTCCAGCAAGAATTTGAATCTGGACTCATGTTGTTCTAGCTGAAAAAGTGAAGCCAATGTAGCCATAGCATCAGCTGCTTTATTCTCTTCTCTAGGGATTTGTTGAAATGTAACAAAAGTGAAATATCATCGCAATGAATCAACCATTTTCTTGTAGGGTACCAGTTTTTTATCCTTTGTTTGGTATTCTTCATTAACTTGGTTGACTATCAATTATGAATCCCCATAAATATGTAGCCCTGTGATTCTCCATTCTATTGCCATTTTTAATCCATTTGTCAAGGCCTCATATTCAACAATTTTATTTGTGCATGGAATAATAGTTTGTAGGACTTAGGGATTGTGTACCCATGAGGAGAAACAAATAACACTCCTGCTTCTGAACCATTTTTCATGAAAGAGCCATCAAAGAACATCTTCCATGTTCTTCCAGTCATGTACATTATGTGCTCATCTGGAAATTCAACTTGAATTGGTGCTTTGTCTCGAATTGGAAAATCAGCCAATTGGTCTGCAATGGCTTGTCCTTTTATAGCCTTACGCTCAACACACTCTATGTCAAATTCTGATAAGACCATCATCCACTTAGCAAGTCTACCTGTGAGAGAAGCCTTACCAAGAAAATATTTGAGAGGATCAATCTTTGCAATGAGGTGTATTGTATGCGCAAGCATGTAATGTCACAACTTTTGGGAAGCAAACACCACTGCAAGGCAAGATTTTTCAATACTAGTGTAGTTAACCTCATATGACACAAGAGTATGACTGATGTAATATATAGCTCTTTCTTTTCTAGTATCATCAAGTTGAGCCAATAATGCCCCCAGGGAAGATTCTATTGCTAACACATGCAATATGACTAGTTTTCCTAGGATATGAGGCATTAAGATTGGAGGATTGGCCAAGTACTGTTTGATTTGGTCCATGCTTTGCTGACAAACCTCATTCCAAACACATTTAACCCCTTTTTGCAAAGTCTCATTAAAGGGTTGAGCTCTATCAACCAATTGTGAAATAAACCTCCTAATTGATTGAAGGCATCCCTGAAGACTCCTCATTTGGCTGATGTTTTTGGGAGGCGACATATCCAATATTGCTTGAACTTTTTCTGGGTCCACCTCTATTCCTTTGGCTAAAATGATAAATCCTAGGATTTTTCTAGAGGTGACTCCAAATGCACATTTTTTTTAATTTAATCTTAATTGAAACTGTTCCATACGATCTAGAATGACTTCCAAATTGCCTAAGTGTGTATACCTTTTTTTAGATTTTGCCAAGGTGTCATCCACATAATCTTCCATATTCTTATGCATCATGTCATGGAAGATAGTTGTCATAGCTCTTTGATAAGTAGCTCTTGCATTTTTCAATCCAAATGGCATGACATTCCAACAATAGGTTCCCCATGCACAAGTGAATGTAGTCTTTTCCTAGTCTTTAGGAGCTATCTTGATTTGATTATACCTAGAAAAATCATCCATCAATGAATAGATCTCATAACCCGTTGTCATGTCCACTATCATGTCTATGTTTGGAAGTGGAAAATCATCCTTTGGGCATGCTTTGTTAAGATTCTAGAATCTGTGCAAACGCAAATGGACTTGTCATGTTTTGAAACTGGTACAATATTTGAAATCCATTCATCATAATCAATGGCTCTTATAAATCCTGCACTGAGGAGTTTTTCTAGTTCAGCTTTGATGAGAAGACCTATGTGAGGATGCATTTTCCTCAACTTTTTTTTTACTGGTTTGATACCTGGAGCTATGGACAAGTGATGCATAATGAGACTAGTGTCCAACCCTGGCATGTCTGAGTAAGTCCAAGAAAAATTAATTTTCTTTCTCTGTAGGAACCTGGTATATGCTTCTTTTTCTTGTGTTGATAGAGATTAAGCCAAATGTACTATTTGTGGACCCTCTTGTGTATTCAAATTAACTGGCTATGTAGGCTCAACAAACACTGAAGATCTGTCCTGAAAATAACTTGGGAGATGATCAAGTACCTCATCCTTAGGTGCCTTAGAGAGGTTTTCACCCTCGGATACATCCTTTATTTTTACTTTTTTAGGTTCTGACACTGCCACATAGTGGTTTTTGCCATCAGAACTATTATTCTTTTTTTCTTTTCTTTTCATTTTGTGACTAAGGTACTTGATATCCAGTTTTGTCATGCTTGTAGTTGGTTCACTGGTGGAAGAGACTACAGGCTCAAGGGCATTTAGGTAACATTCTATCTCATAGTCATTATGGAAAGTTAGGAGTTGAGGCTCATGATAGCACTGAGACCAATCAATTAGGTGAGGATTAGCAAGGGGTAGGTCAATGACGGGTTCAATGTTTTGTATGTGAATGGTATCATCTCTGGTGATTACAGAGTTAAGGTCTGTCAAGTATCCCTCTAAGGTACCCAAATTAGGACTTATCCCACCAAGTGAATCATTGTCCACTAAAGCTACTCATGGATTCCAATCCTCTAATCCTACACTAGACTCATTAGCTACCTCAGGTTGGGAACCATATGTATGGACAACATCAATGTCCAAGTTAACTGTAGAAGAATCAGAGAGAGATTCCCACTCATACTCATGTGAGTCGGTATCTAAATCCCGACTGGGATGTTTACACCAAGCATATTTACGACGTCTAGATGTGGAAGCCCCAATGTCACCAAGGGTAACACCTTCTTGAATTCCATTTGTGTATTGATGTTCTTGAATAGGATCCTCAACATGGTCTTCAATAGCGGACTCTTCTTGTTCTAGGTCTAAAATTGTTGGATTGGTAACTGGAGTATTTGAATCTCCCCAAAGGAGATTGGTGGAAGGGACCCAATCTTCACACCTGTCTTGTTTATTTTGCAGATTGGGTATGTAATTTGATTCATCATCACTATCTATCATAGCAAGGATAGGAGCAGTTTTCTTGTCATGACTTTCAAAACTTAGGTCGACCATCTTCTTAGACCTACATCCAAAAAGAGCATGATTGAGTGGTTCAACCTTAGCATCTAATCTATGACTGAGAGGACCATGACCTGGGTAGCCCATATTTTTTACCAAGGTGTATCCTCTCCCGTAAGCCTTAGGAGATGGGGAGAAATTTTCATTATGCTTGTATTTTTCCTCTTTGTAAATCCAATCTCTAATAGCCACCTCTTCCTTTTCATCTTGTAAGGACACTGAGGACTCTACAAATGTACCAAATAGAGTCATGGCTGAAGATGAAGGATGCATCTCTTGTAAAGGTTTACCATAGGACCTAGGTGAGATTGGCAGTTTTGTAAAGGAGTTAATTTAATAACCCCCCATACCAAGGTCTATGGACTTGAACTTATTCTTGCACTGTTCTAGAGATGCATCAAAATCCTCTACTTTCCTATTAAGAGGAACATGAGTCCCTGCTGAAGTTTCATTTACAGATAATGTGCTATCCCTAGGTATATAGACTTCTACTCCATTATAGGGGAATTTAACACATTGGTGGTAGGTAGATGGCACCACTTGCATGTCATGGATCCATGGTCTATTAAGTAGGATATTATATGCTAGAGGACTAGCATCAACAATTTGGAACAAAATGTCCTTTTCCACAGGACCAATTATGATAGGAAGGACAATTAACCCTTTAGAACTTCTCTCTTCCTTGTCATAGGCTTTAATGGTAATTTTCTTCCAGGTATCAATAACTTGCTCAGAATAACCCAGATCTTCAACAAACTCAAGGAACAAATGTTGAGCCCAGCACCCCCATCAATCAACACACTCCTGACACGGGTCTTGTGAATCATGACTTCGATATGAAGGGAAAGATTATGCGGATGGCTCAATGCTTTGTCATCTTCTTCTGAGAATGTTAGGTAATGAGGGCTAGCAAGGTGGTTAACCATGTTCTAGAATTGGTCAACATCTATGTTGTTAGGAACATTGGTTGCACGCAAAGCATCCTCAAGGATACGCTTATGTCTTGGAGACAATTCCAAGAGTTCAAAGATTGAGATTTGAGCTGGCATTCTTTGTAACTGGTCAATAGGATTATAGCTCATTTCAGGGTTGACTACTAATTTGGTGGTGACATTCTTGGATGTCACTTGCTTGGGTTTGCTAGACTGGTTGGAACTAGGACCTCTAATAACCACATGACCTTGATTTTGGCTTTTGGTGATAGCGTTGAGAGCTTGGGATGACCTTCAAGAGTGAGGAACTCTAAGCACAATCACTAGTTCTTCATCAAATATAGGAGGAGAGCCCACATCACAACCATAAGGATCTTTGTCTCTCATCATGTTGACACTTTCCTCCACAATCTCAAGCATATTGACCACATTTTCTGCACCTATGTAGGTATAGTTGATTGTGGCCTTGCCATTCTTGAGTTGAGAGGTTTCCCCCTTTTCATAGTTAGGAAAAGGCTCCTTGAAAGCCTTGTGGTCTGCATTGGTATTCAACCCATCAATCTAAAGTTTCCCACTCTCAATAAGATATTGAATAAGATGCTTAAGTTCCCAGCAATGTTCGATGTCATGTCCAATGCCATTGTGGAATTTTTAGAAAGCTTTTTCATTCCACCAATGAGATTTAAAATTAGGTATGTGGAAATTTTCTAGATCTTGTGGTTGTGCAAGATTATTGGCAATACGCATCTTGAAAACATCCTCATAGGAGTTACCCAGTTTAGAAAATTATTACCTCTCCTTTTTAGGCTTATCCTAATATTTTGGTTTATGCTCTTGGTGGTTTGAGGATGTGTTGAGCTTCATATCTTGGACTGCATTAGACAAATGAAGGACTCCTTGATCCTTGGGTTGGGAAGAGTCCACAACTCCATCGTTGACTACTTTCTTGTTCTTGTTCCAGTGAAATTGCTTGCCTTTGTCCTTATTGGCATTGTGATTGTTTTAACCATTGTTGTTATTGCTATGTTTGGTCAAAATGCCTTTCTCTTTCAAGACATCCTCAATTCGACATGCAGTTTTGACCATAGTGTCAAAGGAATCAAAGACCATCTTTCGAACCTCATACCACATTTCAGGCACCAAATTGCTAACAATGATATCTATCCTTTCATGCTTAGGAATAGTCCTAGAATAGTGAGAGCACAATCATCTCCACCTTGTAAGAAGGTAACAAAGGATTCCCCTTGGTTCTATTTCAAATTGCACAAGTCTAACATAGTGACTGATCTTGACAAGTTGTATATGAAATGTTGAAAAAATTTGTGGACAAGTTCCTTGAAATTTTTGATGGGAGGGGTTATGTTGGTAAACCACTCCATGGCTTGGCCCTTGAGACTCCTTGGAAATCATCTCATAAGATAGGAGTCATCTTGGTGAAATTCAAAACTCATGATGTAGAACTGACACACATGATCATGTGGGTCACCATTGCCATCATACTTGTCATACTGGGGGATTTCAACTTTTCTAGGAAAATCCTTCATACTGAAACTCTTGTTGAAAGGATTGGGACAGATAGAATCCAATGAAAAGGAACTTTTAGGTGCTAACAACTTTTCCATCATATGCTTGAGTTATTTAATCTCCTCTTCTTGAGAGGGTCCTTGCTTCTTGATTCTTCTATCCACATCAAAGTTATAAGGGACCTTGGCACCCTTGTTAATCAAGCTCTCTAAGAACCTATCCTTGTTTTGATCAAGATACTTCTCCACATATTGTTGGAATAGTGGCTTTTGTTACATTCTCATTAAATCTTGATCATCAAAACTTGCACTACTTCCTCCATGTTGAGAGCCATGATGAGCTCATTGGGAGGGTTGTCTCGAGTTCCTAGGAGGTGATTGTCTCCTATGTTGTGAAATCCTCCTTCCTCTAGGACTAGGAGATATTGAAGGGGTCCTTGACCACCTCCTACTTCTTGGGGTTCTTGAGGGAGTAGATGGTGGAGAGTTGTTTCCATTGTTGGTACCCCTATTGTTGAATTGGTCATTGAGTTGTTGGGCTAAAAGCCTATCTTGTTCTTCTTGGAATGCCTTTCTTTTTAACAAGGCTTGTTGCTCTACCTCTAGGTGTCCAAACCGTTCTTCTTTAGTGGCTTGTTTGTCTAAAAAGGCTTTCTTTTCATGCTCAATTCTTTTAAGCCTCTCATTTTCATATCTTGAGGTTGTTTTAAGAGGAGAGTTAGGCCTTGAATGTTTAAACAAGTCGTTAGTAAATGCTACATTGACATGAGCATCACCAGATTCATTGTTTTGGTCTTCATGTTGTGACCATGCATCTTGGTGAACTCGCGCATAATGTCTTTCAGCTCTTTGATAGGCATCTAAATGTCTTGACTTAATAGGGGGTGATTTAGGTTGATTGTCATCACCAAACAACATGTTATCCCTATGTCTTTGGAAAATGTCATCAAGATTTTGATCCATCGCTTCTCTCTCCTTTCTAGTCATGGTGTAGCTCATGTCCATATCTGATTGAGAAGGTGCTAAAGAGGTACTCAACTCACTAGGATTTCTCTTTGGGTCAAACCAAGCTTCAGACTCACTCCTAGGTGATTGGTCAAAGATGGGTTCCTTTCCCTTTCTCTTTTGACGAGTTTGGACTAAGGGTAACTGATCAAAGATAACTTGAGGTCATTTTCCTTGACTAACTTGGTACCTTGTTGTAACTGACATGAAAGAAAAGGACCCTTGGTGATGAGATGACCCTATGAAATGTCAATACCAAACTAGGATAGTAAAAGTGTTCAATTGTCCAAAAAGAGATGGTAAGATAGAAAGCTGCAAAAGGTGTAAACCAACACTGCCATAGAGGTGTATAATAAAAGGATAAGTATCCTAACACATATGGACCAGGAGGATGGATTTGCCAAATATATAATTGCAATTGAAATTGACTTTTGATGGAAGTGACTTGGACAAAAGAGCACTGAAACTCTCCAAGTGTGTTACCAAAGAATCTAAAGGTGTACTTTTTCAACAAGGATAATGCCTAACTTATTAATTCCAAGCAAGACTACTTTGTAAAATCAATTAACACTAATTCAAGGGGTCTAAAAAATAGGAACCCAAGGTAAAAATAGGTTTCTAGCAGTAGAGTAAGTCACCTACTAAAATGTGGTTGACTAAGGAAAGACTGAAAATTGCATAAACCAAATAGACAACAAAAAGACTCTGTGCGACAGTTTCTAGGAAAACAGTACGATAGTTTTTGACTGGGTGATATTTCACAGTAAGAAGTGCGATAGTTTCCAAGCAACCTATGCGATACTTTCTAGACAAGTAGTGCGATAGTTTTGCAGGAATGAACTATCACATGATAAATCTCAGAACAATGCGAGATACAATTTCAGGATCGTACGACTCTTGACCAGTTAGTGTTAAATATTTCAATTTTAAGGGAAATTTGGTCAAAATTTTAGTTTGAAGGTTGGATTTTTCGATTCAAAGCATAGTGACAGTAGTAATTAGATAAGTTTACAAATAGTAGCTGATCAAACATGTCATAAAATACTTGCACAAGGGGAAAAGCAACCTTGCCAAGACAAGCAATTGTGATATCAAAGCAATAAAATCCTATGAATGCTATCATGATGTTTGATATTTGAGAATGTTTACATGGGTAGATCACAGCAAGAACACTTCAAGCACTTACTAGCCTAAAAAGACAATGGCTCAATACTTAACAACTTGGCCCACACTTGATGCTCCATTGCCTCACACAAAGTGGTTGCCCACAATAGATATTGGCTTTGTCGTGGAAGTGCCAATGACACATCCAAAGGAACACAAATGGTGAGTAATCTTGGGGTGATCTGGGTTAATCCACTAGGATCAATCCTTGCACCAAGAAGCTAAGTGGAAAAATAGGTTGGCTTCTATCTATGGTTCTTAGTAAGGGCTTCCATTCATAATACCCCTCTTGCTCCCCAAAGGGACTCCTTACCTTGTGGCAAGTAACAGACCTCGCAACCACAAGAGTACCTTAAGCATTCTTGCTCAACATTTTCCTCATGGTCACAATCCCACAAGTACTCAGATCAAGAAAAGACAAGTACTACGTCTACCAAGGTTTTATGTCCTTGATAGCCTTGAGTTTATAGTGGGTCGGAATAGCTAGCGAAAAGCTTGTCCCCACTTGGGTTGTTCCTCTTGATTGCTCAAGAGTAGGCCTGCTAAAGGATTCTAAAACTAAACAAAGAGTGGATCAACCTTTGAGTGTCAAGATTTCCGGTTCACCTCAAGAGTGAAGACCATACTCTCCTAGCTCAAAAATTTCTCCCAAACACACCAAGAAAAGGTTCAATTACCCTCTTGCTTTCAAAATCTAAAGATGAGTCAAGATTTTCTGGTTCACCACAAGGGTGAAGAGCATACTTCTCCTACCACCAAAAGATTCCTACAATAAGATATTAAGTGCCTATGAAAGGAAGAAACTAGTAGATGCGGCACTCAAAAGAAAGCAATTAAACAAGCACTTGATTGGTTTTTATGCTTTGGGAAGCCCAGAAAAAACCGTTAGTAGCCCTTGTGTATTTGGAGCTTTGACATGCATTCTTTTAAGAAAATATTAATCAATGAGAGCACCTACAAGCACCACTTGTTAGCCCTACAAGGGTTAGCACATCAAAGCCAAATGAAATCTACAAATCAAGCTATGTTCTACCACAGCAAATCAGAAATTTAAATCAAATAGATCAAATCTTGCAAAGAAATGTCAAAGATTACCCACTGCCAAGCTTGGGTGATATTTTTGTTAGAGAAAGAGTCATGTGACACTTCACTGTGTACTGGTGCGATACTTTATCCCTGCGCGATAGTTCTTGATACCTGCGTGCGATAGAGAACAAAATAATCGTGCAACACAATCTGCCAAAGCATGTGATACTTTAACTGGTAAAATATCACACTAGTATATAATAAACTATCATACGACACTGGAAAACTGTCGCACGATAATTATGTCAGAAAAAACCAGAGAGCCGAAATAGCAAGCAAATATTGATAAAAATTTGACGGAAATGCATAAAAAGAAGGACAAAACAAGAGTGTTCTGCCCCATGGTGGGTGCCAAAAATGTACACACTAAATAGTGTACTTCTCTAAGTCATTACTTCCAAGGGAATCCATGAATGGGAAACCTTGAGAAAGTGACCTAGAGCTCCCTAGGCATGGAGTCACAAGGATGTTGATGGTGCTCTCAACTACAACTATTGAAGCATCTGATCTTGCTAGTAAACCACACAATGGGAGATTCAAAGAGACAAGGGAAAGAATGCCAATATCCTCAAGAATCAAAATGAGAATGCAATGCAAGCTATGCTAAGAATGAAGATGCAAGCTAAGCTATGAAAATGAAAGATGGAAGTGTTACAAATCCTTGCTAATTAAGCTATGTGAGCTACTCTAGAGCATAAAGGAAACTAAGCTAAGAAAGAATAAACATGAAGCTATGATGCAAGAATGAAACTAAAATGCAAGAATGATCTCCAAAGCTCCAAAGTCTCCAAAAAATCCTACAGCATAAGATTAGCATAAAAATTTGGGATCCAAGAATGAGAAAAGAGCTCTCCTTTTAAAGGAATTGAAAAGGAATGGACCATGGAGATTAAGAGGAAAAAGATTTAATCAAGGGTGGAGCTTGAAAGAGGAGAAATCCATGTGCACAAATATCTTCCAATGAGAAAATAAGAGTTGACTTTTGTGTCCATATGAGACAAAAATGTCTTTTCTTCTTTTTATAAAATAAGAATAATGCTTTATTTGTGCAACTTAGGATAAGAGGAAAAGTGGGGGATTTTTATTTAATAAAAGGTGAGGAAATTACTTTTAAAATAAATAAAGACTTAGGATAAAATGGTTAGCCCATGGAAAATAATCAAATAAATGATAAAATAGGATTTGATCAAGGAAATTGATATAATTTGAAAAATATTGATTTTTGAAAATATTGATTTAGGGATTTGATAAATTGTTGAACGGGGGCCCAAAGTCTAGGTGACCATTTTAGGGTGCATACAATTATAAGGAAATTCTACTAAAAATACGAATAATAAAATTTAAAAACAATGTAAAAAGTGAATGGTTTACGCTTACCGTAACAGTGGGAGTCCATGGCATTGTAGGCTCTTGATGCACATCTCCAGGAGCTACTTTAGTGCCTGTAGTGTGATGTGTAGAATCATCCCCATCGAAGCCGAAATGATAAACCAAAGCAAATATTCTTGCAAATAATGCAAGTGTGGGCCACACAAACATGTGAGCTTGTGCAAGTGCTAGAAGCATCAAGACGAGGAGGCAACAATGTTGTGCTCTGCGTAACCAGCAGATCACTCAACATGCGAATGGATTGAATAGTCTGTGAGCTGGCCTCAACAATAATGTCTGGATGCTGCACTGTGGGAGGTGGTGAAATCTTGGGAGGGGGGACATATGTGTTGGATTTCACCCATTGTGATGATGGCCTATCTTGTGGAGCGCCTAAACCTACACCTTGGTTCAGTCTCATACTCCAATAATCCACCTTATGATCGAGCACAAATTCAGCATACAATTTTCTAAGAAAATAAATTGGGACATCCAAATTGTTGTGAGGTGGTCTATCAAAAACCATCCACCAATGGTCCCAAAAGTTGTCACGTATTGCACTATTTGTGCACCATTTAATTAACAACTTGGTTTTTTTAGGGTCTACTTTTAGACCAGTTTTAGGATCCACAAAAAGATTAGTTATGTCATGTTTTGTTATATTTAGGTTCATGACTTGGTCATAATCAAGCCCATCATCAAATTGGGTGTGCATGGAATCGCACCAAAGAAGTGCAGCATTATGTTGTTGTGTCAGTTTCTCCATGTTTTCAATTATTGTGTTCAATGTTGTAAACATGGGGCGCAATATGGGGATATTGGCATATGTGGTTTCAAATTCTCTAAGTTCATTTAGATTATCTCCTATTAGATCTTCTAAACGGCAAGGGTTTGTGATAGGTACGTCTTCTGGAGTTGGGGGATTGTTGGAAGGTGGGTCTGGATTGCTTGCGGGATCATTAGGAGGGTTTTCTAATTCCATGTCTGATAGCAATGAAAAAAAAATAGATAATTACAATGAATTTTAAAAAACAATACAAAAACTCATTGCTACCATAATGTTTATATAAAAAGCTATATATTTATATTTTTTTTTAAAAAAAAAATTAAAACAATAAAAAATAGAAGCTTCACTTACCTGTGCAATTTGGGAAAAATCAGATAGGAGATTTGGGACCAGATATCCTAAAGCCTAGTTGCGTTCACGTTTTTGCAATGAAAAAATGTTGAATGCGGTTGGGCACAGTGATTTATATTCACTGGCAAATATCGGATATCCGATATTATCAGATATCTGATAATGCCTTCAGGTTTGGCTTTTGGTTTGGCCAAGTGTACTAACACCCAGGCCTACCAAAAAGTCAACAAATCTATTTGTACACTTTTGGACGAGTGAAAATAAGTTTTTTTCACATCGCCACTTTTTGGCATACCATGATCCTGCACATACCCCCCGCATTATATGGAAATGCCCTATTTAGAGACTTACAATGGTAAGGGTGACCCCTTTACTTATGTTAAAACCTTTCAAATATTATGTAGTTATTTCACTCATGATCATAGGCTCATGGCTAAACTATTTACTAGAAGCGTTCAAGACGAATCCTTGCAATGATATTTTTCTTTATCTCCTTATTGCAGTGATTCCTTTCAAAAAAATTGCTAACACTTTCATTCAACTGTTTCAATATAACAGTGGTTCTAAGATTTATTTGAGTGATTTGATTCATTATAAACAAGGTGTTAAAATGACTATTTTCAATTGTATATTTCATCATTTGCATGCTTAGATTTTTCATTGTGCGATTGATATTGAAGTTCAACATATCTCCATTGCTAATTTACAAAAATACACAAGTGATAAGATATTTCTTTCTGAATTTTCCTCTTTTACTTAATTATGTGCAATGCTTCATAATTATTAGCTTTGAATCAATTTGAGAGCACCATTCCAATGGCTTTAGTTTATAAAAGTGATGCCACATCTGAGTCCTTTCAAAAGTTTCTAAAATCTAAGAGCTTCATCAAGATCAATAATTCATCAAACCACATTAATGAGCAAGTGGCACCAACATCTAAAGGCGTGGCTCCTTTATCATATGTTTTTGGACCTTGTTGTAATTTTACACCTCATTCTGAATCATTACATAATGTGATGTTGAAATTAATTAATTCCATTATTTTACAACTTCCTCCTATAAAACCAATTAACACATCCAAACCTTTACCTAAATTATTTGATCACAAAGCTTTTTACCAATACCATTGTCAACTTGGCCATGATACTCAAAAGTGTTTCCATTTGAAATCTATTATTCAAGATCTCATTGATTCTAATGATATATCTGTTGAGGGTGTTAATGATCAAGGAAATAAATCCATAAAACCTTCCAACCAAAACTTGCAAATTTATACCAATCCTTTACCTTCTCATTTGAACAATACCGTTGATTCAACCCATTCTCTTTCTTCTTACTCCACTTATGTTGTTGACTATGGAATTGAGTGTGCTAAAGACAACAATGTTGTCAACCTTATTGATCAAAGAAAACCTAAACCCAAACCTAACCTTGAACTTTGCATTACATTTGACCCTAAAGAGATTATCAAAGCACCCAGTGGTCTTTTTTATATTGTAGCAAAGGTTAATGATCTCTTTTCTTGTGGTGTCCTTATAGATCCTATTTTCATGGTGAATGTTATAACTAAAGAATATCTTCACACTAGACAATTGTTTTAGGATTTGTATGACAAATCTGATGTGATGATAAAAACTTTCAATATAGAAAAGGTTAGAGAATGAAGTATAATTTGAATCATAATTCATATTTCAAAATTTTATTTAAAAAATAGTACAAGTGAATATTAAAGATATAAGTTCACAAATAAATAGTAAGGTATAAGAGTGGGTCTCGAGGAAAGGGTTTAGACTCAATTCATCATCTTTAACCCAAATATTATTGAGGTTATTTGGCTTGTGTCATAACATGTTTTTCAAACTAAATTGTTTAAGTAATTTTTTTCCCCCAAATAACCAACATATGAAAAATAAGGGTTTATCTATCATATGTTTTATGTGAAATTATTTTGAATATAACCAATTCTCTTAAAAACTGTCAATTAAAATCTGTTAGGAATGGGAACACTAAGAGGGGGGCGGAGGGGTGAATCAGTGTTCACTACACTTTAACTTTTTACTTTGCTCTTTATACTGAACTATAAATGCTTAACTAATGAATTAAACATTCATATAAACATGAAACATATAAACAACACTTGACACCAATATGATTATGGGGAAACCCAAATAGGTAAAAACCCCGGTGGGAATTAACACCCACTAATATTCTGCACTAGTGTTTTGTGATCCTTGTTAGAAGATCCTTTACCCTGTTAGGAGTCTTTTACAATGATCCCTATTAGGGGAGTGGACTCATTGTCCTAGAGCTCACTGCTCAAATGACGAAGGCCACAACCTTCTGAGATCAGATACACACTATATCTGCCAGGTGAACTGTCACTGTGACACTGCTTTTCAGATCAATTCCTTTGATGCGCTGATGCTTTGACCTCTAGCAAAGCTTTAATACATCTCTATGCTCTCTTTGCATACCTCTGCTCTGCTTATCACAACTCTATCTTCACTCTCATACCAAATACAATGGGTGCACCTTATATTTATACGCTCATACAAAATATACAATTAGGTCAGCCCTATAACTAATTACAAACAATGCTTCCAAATGAATTGGCTTAAGTGTGCTTACAATTATACATATATACATGTTGGCAACCTAGATACAATGGGTGCATGGCCTTTACAATATTACATTACAATTGCAAACCAAAATGCTGACTATCGGCTCCATGCTCTATTCTCTCCTAGCACACATTGGTTGTGCAACTTCAACTGACTGTAACTTTCACATCTCTGCATATCTTCTTATGCACTCTTTAGACTAAGAAAGAATATAGTCTAGCCAACTTAACTTCTAGGGTGCATACCATAATTCATCCATACACACATGCGCTAATGCTTTGAGTTGCAGGAACTTTGTACACTATCCAATCTTCAACACTTAATCAAATTTTGATCTTTACATGAAGTGCACTGACTCCAAACTACTATATGACTTTGTTTCCATAATGGAAACACTATAACTAGTCATATACTTTAGTGTAGTCAACTTGCCAACAATCTCCCCCTTTGTCATTGATGGCAACAAAGGAATATGATCAAGTTACTAACTGCTCCTTTACACAAAAACTTTTGTCTTCTATACATTTCTTATACATAATCTTATATCTCCCTATACATATATATACTCCATATTCTATACACAACTCCCTCTTTGACATTAATGACAAAGGTGCATCAAAAAAAAAAACTGCATATAAATACACTTACTGAGGGAAAACATCTAGATATGCTATCTTGAGATTCTGGATCTCCTTCTTCCAAAAGGTTATCAAAGAATTAACTATCTAGAGATGGGCGCATAGTGCATATTGGAGCTTCTCCATCTTCTTCAGATCTATTCTCGGACCTTGGTCATAAGTTATCATTGTGGCATCAATATCCTTGATATTCTGATTCAGAATGTCTAGTGAGGGCGCAAGAGCATTCCTCAACTGAATCTGTCTAGACCTTATCTTTTCCATTTCTTTCTTTGCCTTCTCAATTTTGTCTAACTGACCTTGGTAGATATTGTTACACATGTTTATATTAGTGGATGTGTCTAGCACTAAACTCTTCACCTGTTCAATGATAGCTTCAGCCTCTTTTATCTTCTTGAAGTGAGCATCGATGAGCTTGTCTTGATCCATGCATGTTGCAATGATCCTTCTTCCTTCATCAGCAAATTCTTTCAAGGATGCTTGACCAGACTTAAGAGAATTCAAGTCTAGTGGAAAGTTTCTCATCAACTCATTGAGTCTCTTCTTTAAGTACTTCTCTTCTGCTACTATGGACGCGGATTCTTCTAGGCTAGAAAAATTGCTTTTGAACTATGAGAGGACTAAACTCACATCATCAACTGAATGTACTTTCAAGACTTTCTTATCCTTTGGCAGCAAACTATTCAAAATATTTACTGATTCTACCAGGAGGGGATTCCTCATTACTTGCTTCTCCTTAGCCTTCTCCATAGCCAGGACACTGAACTTAATCACGTCTTCTTCTTTCTAGGAGTCCAAACTGCTTGTGTCAGGTGTCAAACTCAACAACAATGCTGAGGAGGGGGTGATGGGAGTGATGTCCATCACTTCTAGTTTTACCTTGGCTAGATCCACAGAAGTTTCATCTTTATTCACTTCCTCTCCTATTTTATCTTCTTCTTTCTCCTCTTCTTCATGAGTGGGAGGGGTGTTGCTGCATAAGATCTCTACTTCTTGTGTACTCGCAAAAGCTTCCTCAAACTTGTCTAATTCTATGTCAGTGGCCGCCATGGCTATCTCCACATTATCAATGATAAATGTGATGTCCTTGAGTGATTTTGACATGGGTGTAGACTTATCTACCTCTGATTGTGCTTCTTCTATGGGCGATGAGTCTTGAGGACCTATCACTGGTACATTTAAGGTCTCTGCTGCTTTGTATTGCATACCAGGTGCTTGAGAGATGGGTGCAAACTTAGGTTTCATGTGCTACTCCAAGAGTACCTTCTCAAAATCCTTCTCTATTTCCTAAGTTATCAAATCATAGTCTTTGTTCATGAGGTGAAGTATCCTCACCTTAGTTCTCAAGTGTGGCTTCACTAGATTTAGCAATAATGACCTTTCCTCACTAGAACATACTGGAAGAGTGGAATCAAGAATTTTTTCCCTTATTCTAAGGTCTTCTTCAATGGCTTGTCTCTTCAAGGTGTCCATTATTTCCCACACCTTATCTAGAATTTCTATTTTCAATTCAAGAATTGTCTTCTTGAACTTTATCATATGTTTAATAATCATTCCATGTATTTTTTATTTATCAATTTCACTGTAAGTCTCATAAAACTTTCGCACCTGATCAATTATGCCCTCAACAATAATTCTTGTGCTCAAGGCTTTGAGACTTGGTCTGAATCCTGCCTTAGGAGGTGCTTGACTAGGTTTCTTGCTCCTTAATGCTCGCAAGGATGGATAACTAGTGCTTACTTCTTTCTTTCTTCTGATCATTGGTTCATACTTCGGAGGAGCAATAGGATCACTAGATTCTTTGGGTGCATAAGAAGTGTCATCAGTCATATCCTTCTGACTATCATCTTTTTCAATTTTAATATTTTTCATCTTAAGATCTTCTTGTCCTTCTTCTGCTGGTGCACTTTTCAATTCTAAAGCAATCTTTTCTTCCCTTACCTTGTCAAGGTCTACTTGTGATACACCATGTATTCTAAAGATCTCAGAAGTGACCTTTGCAACCTTTCTTTTAGTTACAATGTTGTTTAACTTTGCATCAACTTCTCTTGTCTTTTCTTCATATGTTCCCCATCTAGGCTCATTAGGATCTTTGGGGGCTAACATAAGTACATGTGCATATGCTTCAAGGACTTGTTCCTCTACCTCATAACCAAGTGGATGAATCCACTTAGTCCTTGGTTCAACTGCTTCCATACAAGTTGTATCTGTTTCCACCATAAAACAAATTGTATCCTTGTACTTATCCACAATTCTCTTTGGAATCCTATGCCTCATTTGCATCTTGACCCTAAAGGCCTTCAATTCCAATGCGATATAATCTCTTAATGTGCTTTCAGTGGATGCCTTAAGTGATATCTGTGGCATAGTTGGAAAGGTCTTATCCAAAGACATATCTAAAACTTTTCCAACTATATGAAGGTACATATAGATGATTAGGGACCCAAACCTAAATATCTTTATCTTGTCATGTTTGATAGCCTTGATGTTATCTATCAATTGTGCGTGCAATATCTCACACAAGTTGAATTCACCATCTTCCTTCACAATTCTTATGGCTGCCAAAATAGTGCCCGCAGATACATTATTCACCCTGCTGTTGTGATGAAACCTGTATCCTAGTATCATTGACATCAATTTGATGTCTACTTGCTCATATTAGGCTCTATGGTGATGTCACACCTATCACTCCTAGACTTGCATGCTTGTTCAACCATTTTCCTGACATCCTTACCCACAAGAAGGATCGTGCCTATCCTAGATAGGCCTGTCATCTCATGTATCAGGTCACCTATGATTCTTACAAGTACATCTCCAATCCAAAATAGATCATCATGAATTATGCTTAATAAGATCTTTATCCATTCTGACTCATAGAATTCATATGCCATAGCATACTCAATAATAGGATGATCATTCCATTTAGCATATTCATCCATGAAGGTCATGTCTAGTTTTAGCATGGTATCCATGTGCGCCCTAAGCCTATCCAATCCAATCGGTTCCTTCTTACAATGAATGTAATCCCTAATGTCTTCCACATGCATGACGCTCAAAGGCGTGCGGGAGAAAGCTCCCTCTAAATCATCTAGGGTTGATTTAAATGGGTGCCTTTTGAAAACATATCTTTTCTTCTTAGTGTCATCATAAACAATGGGAGTGGCCATGACTTACTTGATAAATGTATTCCAACTGATCTCCTGAGATAATTCAATGACTTTTGAATCGGTGCAACGAGCTAGGGTTTCTGCTACCAATCAATTGCAATGCAAACACTGATGGATCAATCTCCAAGACTTCACAACAAGTTCCAAGGCTCTTTCTGCTCTTCAAACGCTCTGACTTTGAATGCAATGAGTGATGAAACAACATTCTGTGTATTTAAAGTGAGATTTCTACCATTAATGCAAATTGTGTAAACCAAGCTGTCACTTTGAAATTTCAAACTTGAGTTCTGCTAACAATCAGCTTGTGCGCTCTTGCACAATGATTCCTCTAAACTCCAAAAGATTAAGTCCAAAGGCGCATACTTTGAAGATGAATATACCAGCCACATAGGGTTCTAGAGCTAAATTAGCTCCCCCTATGACCCTGAGGGTCATTCATCCAAATGTAGAGGGTGCATCCACTGGGGATGCATCCAATACAATCTCATCATCCTTATCCTTATTTTTCTCTGACCAAATCATGCTCGCATCATCTAAGGCTTTGAAAAAATTAACTTCTCCTTCTGGATCCAAAACTGGTTCTTCGGCCTTTTTAGGGCTTTCCTGACCTTGCGTCCTTGATCTACAGTATCTAGAGATATGTCCAGCCTTGTTACAAGAGTGACAAATGACTGGAGGCCTTATATTCCTCGGTGCATTTACATGAGTCACCATTCTGCATTTTTTTGCTATGTGACCATTATTGTTACATATCTGACATGTAACAATCTAAGAACTTCTTGCATTTGTCTGATTCTGATTTCTTTGATCACTTTGAATCCTGTTCTTCTTACTAGTCTTGTAATTTATAGCTTTATGACCAAATCTATTGCATGTATAATAGTAGCCATTAAAAGGTCTTACCTCTATATAGTTTCTTGCAATGTGTCCATGCTTGTTGCATACAAAACAAGTGCGTTCTACTTGCTTGCACTCATTCTTAGGTGGTCCACCATTGTCTTTTGTATGAACTTCAGTCTTTTCAACATCAGTAGAGTCCTTTTGTGAATCCTTTCTTGCTCGCATAATGTCAATCTAATTTCGTGCTTCATTGTACCCAATACAGCTAGTATCTCCTTTGGCTCTTTGTGCATATAACTGAGATTCTACCAAATCAGCACTGGTGTGTAGTTTGTCAATGTGATTCTTTACTGCTTTCAATTCAGACTCCAAGATTTCTTTGCTATTCCTTAGCTCCAAGATTTCCATGTTAACTTGTCTTAGTTCTTCATTTAGTTGAAGGTTCTCCTTGACTTGTTCATTGTAGACATCTTGATTGTTCATCGACTTATCATCAAATTCTTCAAGTAGTTCTTGCATAGATGCTTTTTCTTCATTCAGTTTCTTAACCATTTCTCCTAGATCACTGTTAGAGCATTCTTTCAAATCCCTTCTTAGCTTTTTGATAACTAATTGAGCATCACTGACTTTCTCTTTTAGTTCTTCAATTTCTCTTTCAGATTTGTCCAAGTCTTCAAGAGTTGCTTCAAGATTTTTCTTCAAATGTTTCATTTCTGCTTTGTCCATGATCTCCTCAAGTGGTTAAACTTCTATGCTGAGGACTAGAGCTATGATACCAATTGTTAGGAATGGGAACACTGAGAGGGGAGGGGTGAATCAGTGTTCACTACACTTTAACTTTTTACTTTTCTCTTTATATTGAACTATAAATGCTTAAGTACTGAATTAAACATTCATATAAACATGAAACATATAAACAACACTTGACACCAATATGATTATAGGGAAACCCAAATAGGTAAAAAACCCGGTGGGAATTGACACCCACTAATATTCTGCACTAGTGTTTTGTGATCCTTGTTAGAAGATCCTTTACCCTATTAGGAGTAGCTTTACAATGCTTTAAGTACAGTAGACCTTGTTAAGGGTCAGACCCTGTTAGGAGTCTTTTACAATGATCCTTGTTAGGGGAGTGGCCTCACTATCCTAGAGCTCACTGCTCAAATGATGAAGGCCACAACCTTCTGAGATCATATACACACTATATCTGGCAGGTGAACTGTCACTGTGACACTACTTGTCAAATCAATTCCTTTGATGTGTTGATGCTTTGATCTCTATCAAATCTTTAATACATCTCTATGCTCTCTTCCCATACATATGCTCTACTTATCACAACTCTATCTTCACTCTCATACCAAATACAATGGGCACACCTTATATTTATACGCTCATACAAAATATATAATTAGGTCAGCTCTATAACTAATTACAAACAACACTTCCAAATGAATTGGCTTAAGTGTGCTTACAATTATACATGTATACATGTCAAAAACCTAAATACAATGGGTGCATGGCCTTTACAATATTATATTACAATCGCAAACCAAAATGCTAACTGTCGGCTCCATGCTTTGTTCTTTGCTAGCACACATTGGTTGTGCAACTTCAACTGACTATAACTTTCACATCTTTGCATATCTTCTTATGCACTCTTAGACTAAGCAAGAATATAGTCTAACCAACTTAACTTCTAGGGCACGTACCATAATTCATTTGTACACACGTGCGCTAATGCTCTGAGCTGCAGGAACTCTGTACACTATCTAGTCTTCAACACTTAATCGAATTATGATCTTTACATGAAGTGCACGGACTCCAAACTGCTATATGACTTTGGTTCCATAATGACAACACTATAACTAGTCATATACTTCAGTATAGTCAACTTGCCAACAAAATCTTACTTCCCTCTTTGCATATTATTAGACATTAACTTCTAGTCTACAGATTTCTTGAAATAATTATATTTTTAGCAAAATCTAAATATACCCAAACAAAAACTTATGTTTTTTGAGCATTTTCATTTTAAATGCATGGGGGTTATGCTCGCTCTGCACTCTGCTAGGGTTTTGCTTTGCGTCACTTCTCTGCATCATCTTGTCTTTTCATTCCATAGTTATTGCGGGAAATAGCTTAGTATTTATAACCACGCCCACTACTAACCCAGCAATTGATGTTGGTGTTGGTGTGGTTTCAGATAGCAATGGCACCGCCAAGAAAACACCCTCGCAAATTTGTTCCCAAAGTCTTTCATGAGGTATGTCTCAACCTGATATTGTTTTGTCCATTTATGAGTTTGATGATGCTTGTACTTGGCTTGAAACGCATATCCTTATTGGGTATTTTCTGGGTTGCAACCCTCTTGAACATGTTATTGTACACCTCAAATAGTGCACTTCTCTAAGTCATTATATCCAAGGGAATCCATGAAGAGGAAACCTTAGAAAGCGACCTAGAGCTCTCTATGTATGGAGTTGCAAGATTATTTAAAATTTGCTCTCAGCTAGAGCTATTAAGCTAATGACCTTGCTAGTCAACCACATAATGAGAGATTCAAATGAAGACAAGGGAAAGAATGCCAATATCCCCAAGAATCACTATGAAATGCAAATGCAAACTAGATTAAGATGAATATGCAAGCTAGAAATGAGAGGTGCAAGCTAAGCTATGAAAGGAAATATGCAAGTATTATAAAGCCTCCTAGTTAAGCTAGATGAAGTAATCTAAAGCATAAAGGAAACTAAGCTAATATGAAGCTATGAATGTCATGACAATGCAAGAAATGAAACTATGATAGCATGTAGATGCAAAAGCCAAGAATTTTCCAAATCTTCAAAAGCTCCAAAGTGACCTCGAAAACCTGCAGCATAACATTAGTATTCAAAAATGCATATGAAAATGAGGAAGAGAGCTCTTCTTTTATAAGAAATGACAAGGAATGGACCATGGAGATTAAGAGGCAAAAAATTTAATCAAGGTTGGAGCTTGAAAGAGGAGCAATCCATGTGCACAAATATCCTCCAATGAGAAAAAAAGAGTTGACTTTTGTGTCCATATAAGACAAAAAGTGATTTTCTCTTTTTTATAAAATAAGCATAATGCTTTGTTTATGCAACTTAGGATAAGAGGAAAAGGTGGGGGTTTTTTATTTAATAAAAGGGGAGGAAATATTCCTTTTAAATAAATAAAGACTTAGGATAAAATGGACCTTAGCCCAAGGAATAATCAAAAATGATAAAATAGGATTTGATTAAAGAAATTGATATTAAGCTGAAAATGTTGATTTTTGGAAATATTGATTCAGGGATTTGATAAATTGTTGAATGGGGGCCCAAAGTCTAGGTGACCATTTTAGGGTGCATACAGTTATCAGGGACTAGATTGCGAAATCTTGGACCCCTCATGGACTCCGCCTGGATGGCATCCAGAGCCTCACCAAAGGCTTCTTTTTGTTTCTCTTTTCCAATCCTTCTCATGTGGACGCCATTTTTGCTAAAGGTCCCTGGAACATTAGGGCCTCTCTTTTAATTTTCCAACATTGGTTTCAAGACTTCTCTGTCTCTGACGACAAGAAGTTGAAAGTTCCTGTGTGGGTCGAGTTCCCTAGTCTTGCCTTACCCTTTTGACCATTCATGTATGCCATAGTGCAAATTCTAGGTAGGGTCATATGTAGCGAGCATGACTGTTTCCTTAATCCTCAGCCTCAAAAGAGGCTCTGAGTTGACGTCAACCTTTCTTGGGACCTCAAGGAGTCTATTGAGATTCAGGTTGGTGAGACCGCCTTCACTCAAAAGGTGCTCTATCTCAACCTTCCCAACACCTGCTATCATTGTCAATCTGTGGAGCATAAGATTAAGGATTTCCCTTTGGCAGTGCCTTGTACCATATCTCCTCCCAAGGATTTTGGCTCTTGGTCGATTGATGCTGGAAAAAAAGAGGAGGTTAAGAAAGATGAATGGGTTATAGTCAGCCGCCGCAACAAGCAAGCCTAACATCCTACCTTGGCTTCATCATCCCAACCATCACCTCCAGCTATTGAGGCTCCTATTGAAAAGGTCACTCTGATTTCAAACCCTACTTCATAGGGGAAGGAATGTTTGGACTCCCACAGTGTTGTTCCTTTAGCCCGCGTGCCTCACGTGGCCATAGAGATTGCCTCTTTTTCTCCTCTTTGTCATTCTCACAGCCCTTCTGGGCATGTTGAGAATGGGTTTGAAGGCATGTTGAAAAATGACGTAATATATCCATGGAGTTTTCTGGGTCAGCCTTTTCCCCAGCTTATTTATCTAATATTTTTGCTTCCCTTAGGGAAGGTGATGGAATGGATGACACTATTTTTCCATGAAGTACATCTCATGGAATGTTCACGGGTTAACAGACCTGCCCAAAAAAAAATTTGTCAAGGATTTGCGTCATCGTATTAGTCATCTGGATGTTTTATGCCCCTAGGAAGTTAAAATTTCTAGTTTTTTGCTTAATGTTTCTTGCAAAGTTATTTGGCCTAAGATCCTTGCTCTTTGTTCTCAGCACGAGGTTGTTCAAGGTGGAGTTTCTACTCTCCTCTCTCCTCATTGGCATTCTTTTTTTGTTAGTCATGGTTCAAATCCCATGCAGAGAGTTGTTTGGGCCACTTTCATTATTGAGAATCATTCTTTTGCATAGTTAATGTTTATGCTCCCAATGATGTTGTGGAGAGATCTCACCTTTGGCATTGGCTTACGGATTCTCTACCACCTTCAACTTGGCTTGTTTGTGGTGATTTTAATATAGTCAAAATGGCGTCTGACAAGGATGGCCTTCTGCCTTTTCACTAGACAGTTGGGGAGGGAGAAGCCTGGTACTACATGCGTAATAAATTAGGGCTTTTTGATCCTAATGTTGGCTTTCACCATTCTGATGGGATCTGGAACACTTCGTCCAATTTCAGAGCCTCGTCTGATAGAATTCATAAAAGGCTTAATCGTGCTATGATCTCGGCACAGTATTTCTTCTTTTTTTTTGAAAAGCAAGCCTCACTGGTTACTCCTCTTGTTGATGTGACCTTGTTAGATCATTTTCCCATTCAATTTAATATTGTTTGGAAGATAGCTAAGACACGGCCTCCCACCATGTAGTTCTTCTTTAATACTTATGTCCTTCACCATCCCTCCACGGTGGCCCACATTCATCAGATGTGGAACCTTAAGCCTCGGCCATCTCAGTCACCAGGATGGATTCAATGGTGGAATGATACCATTAGGTGTACGACACATTTCTTATGCATTTATGGCCGGCAGTTGGCCAAGCATCACCGTAGATCCTCTATTGTCAACACCAAAGCTTTGTGTGTTGCCACCGAGGCCTTAGCCCATAATCCTTTCAATCAGGACCTGCAACTTAACCTTTCCAAGTTACGTTAGCAGAAGCAAGTTGCAGACAGCTATGCTACCTGAGGGGCCCAGATCAAAGCTCATCTTCACTAGTTAAAAGTTGGAGACCACGCTTCTAAAGAATTTTCTGCTTCTCTTCATCCTTGTCACACCAACATGGGTATAACCAGAATTAGAGAAGGTCATAACCTCCTCATAGAGCTTCTTAATGTTTTGCAAGCCTTTGTTCTCTTCTATGAATAGGGACCTATATTAAATGTCTTTTAAGAGTCACCATTTTGAAGCCCGAAGTAGCTGACCCAGAAGTGAGAAAGAATTCTTTCCAAACCCCGACATCCGTAAATCTTTGGAATTTAAAATCTAGACCCTGGGTCAGGGTTGAGGTTCGAGGTCTACCTTGACCCTGAGGTCAAGAACCTAAAAATCTTTGAGCAAGATACCAGAAATAGGTAGGAAAGAAGCAGAAAATAGGGCAGGATAGGGGAAAATGCAGATCCAAGTCAAAAACCCATTAAAGGCATTTGACATGACCCTAAACCATTTACTCGAAGGGCTAAACTAGTCCTAAATGGAAGTGCTTCCATTTTTCGATGATACATCTCCTAACCATTTGATTGCATTTTTCCAATGATAAACTTTCCAATAATTTCATCCTCATTATGCCATTCACCTCAACCCTTTTCTCATCATTTATTTTACACATCTTCACCATTTCATATCCGCTCCTTCTAACCACTCCATTAGTATCTAGTACAACTAGCCATCTTTTTTAATATATAGAAGCTTAGAAAGTAATTTGAGTTCTTTCATTAAATTTAAGTTATCATCAATTTCTTCACAAAAACACTTGCAACAATACCAAAAGGTAACCATGTCCTAAATAAAATATTTTAGGACAATACATTTATTGTACTCCATCTTCATAGACATCTTTGAGTGTTGCAATATCAAATTCTTCTTCAAAAAGATATCCAACATATATAATTTGAACATTGCTATGAACTTGTTTTGATTTCTCTAAGCTGAATTTCATTTTGAGCTTTCGACTTGAAGGTTCAGCATAAGAAAAATTAATTTATCTTCTATTACTTCCTTGTTCACCTATAATAATAAAAGAGAGAAATATTATTAATAATATTTGATAATGTATATAATAGAATAATCAATTATAATTTATTTAAAAATATATATAACATTAATTTCTTTTATTGAAAACTATAAAAAAACTAATTACTTCAACATAGCATCTTACCAGATTTAATTTACTTAAGAGAAAACTTAAGCTTGACTCAATATGCATGAAAGATACAATTTGATAAAACCTTTCTTTTCGTGAATGGAAATGCCTCTACACCACATGAAATCATTGCAGACAATGCATCTTGATTTGCAATATTTCCTTCCACATAAAAAATAATGTAAACTAAATTTTTTATTTCCATTGTAAGTACATTAGGATTAGGAAGAATTGTCCTGCTCATTTTCTAAATAGCCATTGTGTAAGTACCAAGCCCATATAATTCATTTTTAAGTAGAGGAATCCAAATCATTTCAAAACTGTGGTCTTAGATTTGAATTTTTTATACATATGCTCTAATTTTATATATTCAGGCGTATTTAGATGACTTATGAAAATACCCACCACATTCCCTTTAGCTAATCCATTGGTACCTAAAACATGCATGGGTATTGCAGGATCATGGTATGCCAAACTAGGCCCTTAAGTGGCAATGAAAATTTAGAAAATCAGTTTTACACAAGTTGACATAAAAAATTGAACAAGTGACAAATATTATATCAAAAATATGTAAGAAGAGAATCTCTAGAAAATTGCATTTAATTTCTAAGAAACTAGGCCTCTTTTGAAAAATAATTATTCTATATGTTGAAAATTTCAAATTTTAATGTAGTAGTACAAAAATTTCAGGAAAAAATAAGAAGTATGTGTATGTCTAACCACCTTAAATAATTTATTTCCAAGTAAATAATTAATTATGATTTTTCTTCTACAACTTTTCTAGAATACAAAAACTCTCATGTCTGACCACGTTAACTTAGTCTAAACTTTATCAAATTGAAAACTTTTTTTATTTTTCTTGTAGTAGAAAAATCATAGAATGTGACACATATTTTGGATTTCAAAAATGTTATACAATTTGAAAGTTATAGCTATTTTTCAACAAGTATATCAATCAGGACTAGAAAGATAACAAGTAGGTGTATGTTTGACCACATTAAACAAAATCAAATGATAATATTTTTTTATAAGATTCTAGATAAAAGTAGTAGACTCATGTCTGGATGTGATGTATATTTTTTTGTATTTTTTTTCCAAGAAAATAATTAATAATGATTTTTCTGCTACACATTTTCCTAAATATAAAAACTCTTGTGTCTGACTAGGTTAACTTAGTCTAAACTTCATCAAATTGAAAGAATTGTTTATTATTATTGTATTAGAAAAAGTATAGAATGTGATGTATATTTCAGATTTTAAAAATGTTATATTGTTTGAAAGTTATAGCTAATTTTCAAAGAGTCTATCAATCATGACTTATTTTTCACATCGCCACTTTTTGGTATACCATGATCTTGCACATACCTGCATATTACAACATATTTCATTAATTGAAAATGTGTAACATTCATTTTGAAGGCAACTAAAAGTTTTTTTCTAGTCATATAATACATTGAATACATCAATTTGATTCAAATTTATGATTTCTATATTTACATGAAAATAATATTTCTATAGTATTACTATATGATGAACATACCTAGTTCGGTGTACTATTGATAAGGTGATTTGCATTATTTTCCTTCAATAATTGAATAAAATTTGTAAGCCTACTTTCATTGGGTGACTTCCCCAAACATATAGATTCTATAAAATCTCTAATTTTATTGGAAATTTTATTCTTTATAAGCGCTTTCTGAGCTTTGGATGGCCTCTCCTAAAATATCATCTTCTCCAAATCTATATTTGAAATCCACACATTTATGTTGTTTATCATCCACCACTACATCACCATGCAACATGCAAGTTTGTTGTCATCTCTATAATCACCACAGTCAAAGAAAAGGTAGGTAATGAGATGATGGAGCATCAGATTAGTTGAAGCAATGGGACATGATCCTATTGGTGTCAACTTCAAAATTTGTCGAAAACTTTATTTTTCTTCTTATTCTTATTCTTTCTCTTGTTCTATCTTTTCACCCTTCTCTTTTACTCTTTTCACATAAAAAAGCCTCAGGCATCCACTTATAGAAGTCATCTTTGCTTTTTTCCATCACTGCCCCAACAAGTCTTTGTAGAAGGTGATGATGATGAAATTCCATGTGGAGAGGGAAGTCAATCACTTCTACAATTGTGTCCTCCTCGATGCCGACATTTTGAAGGGATTTTCATGTCTCCTCAATTATTTTGTGTTTTGATGGGATATTGCTCTTTGATGAAACAGTTTTTTGGCTTTGGTAAATTTATTCAACATCACATTGATATTGGTTTGCCTACTCATATTTCAAAGAGAGGTAATACATGTCACTTCGATGATCAGGTTTTCAACATGACCCTACTTTTTTGTAAAGCATATTTTGTGCTTGACTGATTAAAGATGTTTTATTGATGTCATCTTTTTTGGTGTGATAAACATGAAGTCTTGGTGAAATACCGCCAAGGTTTTAGATAGTATAAGGATTACTTTCTTGAATGTAAAGATAAAGGGGTATCTGATCGATGTAATGAAGTGGATGACTTGAATTTCAATTTTTTATTTCTAACTTTCAAGGTTTTATTACAACTTTAACTATTCAATTCTTGAATCATGATGTGTTAACTTGATGACTAAGGAGATAATGAATAGTTGTGGGAAAATTATGAAAATCATATAGACAATAGTGGAAAAATTGTAAGATTTGGGAGGAAATGTAAAAAATGCTATCTCATTTTATGAGGTGCTAACATGTTTGATTGTAGACATATTTCCAAACCACAATTCATAGGGTGTCTTTATATGATTTAATTTGATATGTACCTTGTTTTAATTAGGTAAAAAATAGCGTGCACAACATCTCTCCAATAAACATTAGGTAGATTAGCATATTTCAAAATTATTTTAGCCATTTCAACAACAATTATATTTTTCCTTTCAACAAATATGTTCTACTGTAAGGTCCTAGGAGCTAATAGTTGTCTTCTAATTCCATACTTTCCACAAAAAATTGTCTTGAACTTATATGATGTAAACTCTCCTCTTGTATAAAATCGTAAGGATTTAATTGTAGCATCCATTTAATTCTCAACCATCTTGAAAATTTTAAATCTATCTAGAGCTTCAGATTTGTCAAACAAAAATGTCATTCAACTGTATTTTAGTAACTTGCACATATCGTAGACCATGGAAATCTCACTAGATCAATACCTTCAAAGAAAATCAAATCACTTTCTAGGAGACCACAACTAAGTGGTGGAGTTCATTTAGGTCCATGAAGCATGTGCGTCAAGGGGTTTTACAAATATCCACTTTCTTTACAAGATATTAAAGGTCAAATATGACCCTTTTGAGACTTTTGGGAATAAGCTAATTTAATTAGCATTCGAAAAATACTAAATCTAATGTTGAGGCTGTGAAAATGAACATAGGAGTATAAGAACATGAGGAAAATCATGAGAACCAATCCATTTGATGTGAAAATTAATTAACTATGAAATATAAATCGTCACATATGACCACTTTGGCACACTAAGCACTACGCAAACAACAAAAAGTTTCTAGAACCCACTTGGTACTCCATGAACATATCAAATTGTATTTTATGAATTTGAGAGTGAACATGGAAACTCACTTATGACAAATGAGTAGGACCAAAAATTTATTTTGCATGACAATCAACGAGTGTCAAGATATTAATTCTCAAATTGGACCTTTTAGACCTACTCAAGAGTGTGCAAACATAAAATCTCCCTTGAACCCACTAAGGGCATAATAGAAACAATTAGATTCACTTCTAGGAGCATGTGTCTTAGCAAGTGTAACTTATGGAACATCATGACTACCAAGCTATTTGTCATGATTATCAATAATAGATTTTAAATTATAGCCCCAAAATGTAGGCTACTAAGGAAGACTTTGTAGGGGTGCTTATGAATGTTATAACGAATTTTTTCATCATGGTGACTTTAATATTTCCAAAATTTGAAGGTGCTAACACAAGGGACCTCCTTTTTTTTTTTTGAGATTTTTAGTGTAGATTATAGAGTTAATTTGTGTCCAAGTGATGTTTCTCAACATGAATAAGTGTTTTTTAATTGATCAAATTATATTACAAGAAAATAAAATTGCAGTTTCAAGTGATGTTTCTTGTCTTGAATAAGTTTTATAAATATGAAGAAAAAAATAAATTGGCCACCAATTAAGATGATTAAAAATTCACTAAGATTAGTATGCTAACTTAGAAACTACCAACTTAGAGATAATTAAAAGATAATACAAACATCATCTTGTGGTATTAGACATGTGGCTTTTTATTATTTACAAGAAACAAGTGATGGAATGAAATATGACAACTTTATTCAATTCCTAAGAAACAAATCCATACATGAACCAAGAAAGGAAAAAACAACTCATTGCGGTCAATAATATACATATAAACTGTAATATCATATAACATAATTTAAGACATTATCAGAATTTATAGGGAAATAAATGTAATTAATAAAATTAGTAACTTATTTTGGCTTCTTTCAAAACCTTTTACAAGTAATTTTCTTCTCACTAAATTTTTTCTCATATGAAAACCAATTTAGATGTACTATTCTCCAATTCAAGCACACTATTTTGTATTTCCTAACAATCCAAAATGCTCTAATACTTTTTTCAAATATCATCCAAAAGCTTCTACCAGTAGTTTTCTTTTACTAAAAAATGTAGTATTTTTTATAGATTAATATAGCAATATACAACAACTCTAGCAATTAAAACTCTAATAATATGAAGTATCTCTACAAAAAAGAAGAATTCTCCAAGCACATTGAAACACCTAGAAGTTGTTTCCTTTGGAGGAAAAATCAACACTCTTTACATATCATTTTAATCTTTTGTAAGCATTAGGGAGTTGATGTTTTCTTGAGAAAATAACTCCCAACAATTGATGCACATGTCCCACTTACACTGCTCACATCTGTAAAGTATTTGTTGTTCCCATGTGACAACCCCTCTATGACCACAAATGTCACAGTAATAGCATTTGCAACAATAATATGCATCTGTTTGATTGCCTTGTAATAATAATGGATGTTGATGATGTAAGGGATGACATATTTCATCTTTAAAAAATGCTCTCATAATTTTAGTACATTTTCCTTGTTGTAAGCTTACTATCAATTCCATTTTCATTACATGATCCACTTTTTCAATCTTTTCATCATTAGGTTTGCACATTTTCTTCAAGACTTCATAGCCACTCCCTGTCACTAATCCATCACTATCTAGTAGCACTAACCATCTCTTTTCAATGTATAGGTGCTTCACAAGTCTTTTGAGTGTCTCTTCAATGACTGAATTTAATTTCTCTCCTGCCTCCTCCATGAGGTACTTGCAGTGATGCCAAAATATAACCATATCCTCAAATGAGAGTTTTTGCCAATGCATTTCTTGTATCGCATCTTCATATACCTCTTTGAATATTGCAACATCACATTCCTCCACAAAAAGATATCCTACGTATATAATATGCACATTGTTATGAACTTGTTCTAATTTCTCTAAACTGAATTTCATTTTCAGTTTTGGACTCGGAGGTTCAGCATATAGAAAAATTAATTTATTTTCTATCACTCCTTTATTCCCCTGCAATCATGAAAAGGGAGAAATCTTATGAATAATAATTGGTGATGAATATAATTAAATTATTAATTATTATAAAATAATTATATAATATTATTTTTTAAAAAAAACTATATAAAAAAACTAATTACTTCAACATAACATCTTTACCTGATTTAATATTTTGAAGAGAAAACTTAAGCTTGACTCACTGTGCATGATAGATGCAATTTCATTAACCTTGCTTTTGGTGAATGGAAAAGCCTCTACACCCCATGAAATCATTGCAGACAGTGCTTCTTGATTTGCAATATTTCCTTCTTCATCAAAAATAATGCAAACTGGATTTTTTCTTTCCACTTTAACCATATTAGGATTAGGAAGAACTGTCCAACTCATTTTCTGAATAGCCCTTGTGTAAGTACTAATCCCATATAATTCATTTTTAAGTAGAGGAATCCAGATCATTTCAAAATTGTGGCCTTTAGATTTGAGTTCTTTATACATCTGCTCAAGTTTTATATATTCAGGAGTATTTAGATCACTTATGAAGATGCCCACCACATTGTCCTTTAGCTGATCCATCGGTACCTAAAACATACGTATTACAACATATTACGTGAATTGCAAATGTGTAACATTCATTTTGAAGGCAACTAAAAGTTTTGTTCTAGTCATATGATACATTGAATACATCAATTTGCTTCAAATTTATGATTTCTATATTTACATGAAAATAATATTTCTATTGAATTATTTATATGATGAACGTACCTGGTTCAGTCTACTGTCGATGAGGTGATCTGTATTGTTTTCCTTCAATATTTGAATAAAATCTGTAAGCCTACTTTCATTGGACGACTTCCCTGAACATATAGATTCTATAAAATCTCCAATTCTATTGGAAATTTTGTCGTCTTTATACGAGCTTTCTGAGCTCTGGATGGCCTCTCCTGAAATGTCATCTTCTCCGAATCTATATCCAAAATCCCTAAATTTGTGTTGTTTATCATCCACCACTACATTCGCCATGCAACAGGCAAGTTTGTTGTCAGAAACACCGTAAAAGAAAAGTAGGTAATGAGACGATGGCGCCTGAGGTCAGTTGAAGCAATGGCAGACGATCCTATTGGCGCCAACTTCAATATTTGTCGGAAACATTCTTCTTCTTCTTCTTTCTCTTGTTTTGTCGTTTCACCCTTCTCCTTCACTCTTTTCACATAAAAAAGCCTCAGCCGTCCACTTTTAGAAGCCGTCTTTGCTTTTTCCATCGCCGCCCCAACAAGTCGTTGTAGAAGGTGATGATGATGAAATTCCATGTGGAGAGGGATGCCAATCACTGCCACACTTGTCTGCTCCTCCAACAACATCGATGTTGACCGCTCTACCAATTGCTGTGCAGTGTTGTCCCATTCTACGCACTTCCCACACAGCAAACCCACTCTTGCAGCGCGCTTCCACTCCTTCCTGTCCTGCATAGAACAGAAAATACCAACTACGCGTCATATATGTCCATTTTATATTTACAAGAAGAATTGAATGAGACAAACATGTAAAGATCGGATCCTCCACTTACCACAACGTTCCTTTCAGTACACACGACCATGGGAGCTTCGTCCTCCTCCCGTATTTCTTTCCATCTATCTATCAATTTAGCACTTCTTTCAATAACTGCAAGCTTGCAATGCTGTAATTTTATTATTCTCTCGATTGCTGCCCCTTCCATCTTGTAACAGTCCAGCAGTTTCATATTAGTCAGAGAAGATAAAGTTTCAAAATCATCTGACAATGTTTCTAGTTTGTAACACCATTCTATTATTAAACGGTCTAAATTTTTGAGGTTCCCGAATCCATCTGGAAGACTCGAGATTAACAAGCCCTTTAACCACAAGAATTCCAAAGATGTGAGCTCCCCAAACCCTGAAGGAAGATTCGCAATACTAGAACAATCGTGCAAGTGGAAGTTTTTTAAGGTCGGCAGTGCTTGAAATCCATGAGGCAACTCCTGCAGTTTCGGACAATTGTCGACAGTCATTTCACTCAATAAACTTAGCTTCCCAAAGTCTTCTGGAAGTGCCACAATGTTGCTGCAATCCTTTATTTCTAAAGTTTTTAAAGATTTCAAGTTAACAAAGCTGTTGGGGAGAGTGGATAATGAGTTGCAGGATATCAATTCCAGGTAAGAAAGACACGGCATGTTTCCAAAACAAGACGGAAGCGACTCTAAACTCGGGAGTGATTGAAGAGTGAGTGACTCTATCCGAAGCTCTGCAAAGCTTTGTGGCAGTGTCTTCAAGGAGATGCATCCGCTTAAATCCAACTTCTGCAGAGAAGATAAAGCACCAATGCCTTGAGGTAGATCCCTCAAATTCTCAGTCTCTCATATTCAGCTCTTCAAGTGCACTCATATTTCTCAGGTCTTCAGGTAAATTTTGGAGAAGCGTGCATCCGCATAGCCTCAGACAAGTTATTGAAGATAGCAGCCCAAGTTCTTTCGGCAGGAAAGTCAGCTTTGTGTAGTTTTGCATGCTCAAATGCTTTAGTTTCTTGAGTTCCCCCATTCTTTGAGGTAAACATTCCATGTCACATTTATCAAGAATCAAGCGCTCAAGTGCAGCCAGCTTACTGATTTCTTTTGGTAGCTTCCCACAACAATTCAACTGGAGATCTACTAGAGATGCAGGGAATCCAAATTGTTCTGGAAGTTTCACCAATTTCTTCGTTTCCACAATAAAACTTTGTAGAAAAGACAGCTTTGACAATGGAAGTGTTTCAAAGGAAAGAGCATAAGGATCTTGTAAATGATGAGAGATGATCTTCAGACTGGGTGGAAGCTGTGTGCAAAAACATATATTTGTAATTGAAGATTGTGAAACAGTCTGTGTTACTTTAAATCCAGCCTGAAAACTAATTATAACCGCAGAAAGGACGACGCTAACACTATTTCATATTTGTCGTGATAAAAAAAAACCACCTTACAGCCGTAAACCATTTCATATTGTATTTAATTTGAAGTAATTCTTACCTTGTGCAAATTCATGCCGTCCTTTGACCAGTTGAAGAAAGCCGTGAGTCCCTCCAGTTTTGAAGCATCTTTAAATGGGAAATCAATTGTATCTCCCACACTCAGATATCTCAATTTTTTAAAAGCTCTATTGCAGGGAGGCCCAGCGAACTTCACCCAATCTCCAATCATCAGTACTCTCAAGGACTTGTACATTGCATCTAGATGTCTCGTCTCAAGAGTGATTAAAGACTCCTTCCCAACAAGGGAGATGCCCTTTATATTTCTGAGATCTGCTTCATCATCTTCTATCACTTCTAATAATTTCTCGTAATTTGATATCCTCGTTTGTTCGGCTTCTTTCTCCCCCATTAAGCGAAGGACGTCGTGAACAATGACGACACCAGAGTCGCTTTTATTTATCAGCATTTTGCTTTGAAGTGTCTTAACTGTAGCATTATCTAGAATCTTACAAACAACCTCCCAATCCCAACCATAAAAAAAATTGCAAATATCAAGGAATGCCTCTTGCTCTTCCTTCTCCAACTTAGTATAAACAAAGAAGAGTTGTTTACTGAGATTTTCCTCCTTTGCAAAACCATCCAGATTTCCCTCACGGAGTGCCTTGAGAGCTTCATTGTAACTTGCTAGATTTCTATCATCTCTTAAGTGCTTTCCGAAAACAGACAAGAGTATGGGGACGCCTCTACACGCGTCTGCAACATCATTGATGGCAGCATTTTCGTCAAAGTAGCCTTTAAAATGTGGATCAGCCACTAAGATTGTTTCTCTCAGGAAGCTTCTTGCCGCTTCATCAGAAAAAACTTTCACATCATATTCCTTACAGGTGATATTGAATTTTGATGTAAGATTTTTTTCTCGGGAGGTGATCACTATTCTCAGCTTTGTTTTTGACTTCCCCAGATTCTCGGAAGACATAATTGAACTATTGAACCATAGTAAATCTTCTGGCAAGAGGCCTTGGACATGTTTTTTGTCGATGACATTATCGATGAAAAGAAGGCACGATTTGTTTTCCATGACATCTTGGAGGCGGCAACGACCCTCCTGTGGATTCCGCAGATCCTGTTTCCCCCCTCCAAAATCATAAATAATATCCCGTTGGAGCTGCTTGATTTGGGATGTTTCGTCCGCACTTTCTTCGATTATGACCCTGCAAAATTTGAAATCTGCAAGAGTGTGGGGATGGTTCAGGTACAAATTCTTAATAACAGAAGCTGCAAGCGTGCTTTTTCCCACACCACCAAAGCCGCATAATACAACGGCCCGCGCTGGTTCTGTGCCTTCCATATCTAACAATGCTTTCACATCTTCTACTTTTTCTTTAATCCCGACTGTTCTTGTTTGACAAAAAAGAAGATCATCATATTAAAAACACTTAATTTTTTCGGCTGTAAAGAAATCAATTTATAATCCTCGTTACCTGGCTCAAACTCAAGTAGTCTGAGAGGTGATTCCTCGAGACGCTTTGTAGTCAATCAAAGAATCTCTTTATTGTTGTGTAGAACCTCTTTAGTGTTTTCGAGAACCTCAAGATTAACTGGGAAGCTAAGAGAGCTCTGGATATCTCTTATACTCTGATTAGTCTTTTCAAGTTGAGCCTGGGTGGTTGTGGCCAACCAATACCTGCACAAGTCACCAAAGAAATAAAAGGTAAGCCTTGTAAATAAAAAAATTTAGAAAGAGGAAAAAATTGGATGCTGATTCACCTTATTTCCTAAATTTTGTTAATTAAATTTATAAAAGATCTATATTCAATTATTGCATTTTAAAAATTATAAACATAAATAATATTACTAAAAGTTTTATATTTCATTTATTTAAATCATTTTAAATTTAAAACATAAATATTATTTTTAAATATTTTTTAATTGAAATATAGAATTCTTGAACATTTTCTTTCTAGACGATATAATTATGAAAGTAGGAAATAATAATGAACTTTCACTCATTATCTATTAATTGCATATATCTTGTGTCATCTATGTAATTGCATATATCTTGTTAAAATCAAGTCTTCAACATATAGGCACTTTGCTAACACTTCAATGGTTATAGCTTTGTAAAGTCAATAACTTTTGTAAGACACTTGAATTGCTCGATCATTTTCTTGACCTTCAACTAAATGTGTACAAAATATTCTAACAATTAAGGCACATTTATTGTATTGTTTTGGTTAACTAAGTGTTTCAATATTCTAAAACATGGCTTTATTTATATCATAATAAAACTGGAAATAAAAGAACTAGATGTAGCGAATAAGTAAATACATGTAGTTCTAAATGAGAGAGAATAATCTATTGAAGTGTACATTTTCAATAAATCCGAGTCTAATTATCACAAAAGAGAGTTGTAAAATTAAAAAGTGTTTGAATGATAGATTGAGAACAAGAAAATCATATATTTATTGTTCAAGTTCACCATATGGTAGGTGTTAATTTCTATAAGAATAGGTCAATTTTGTTATAATCATGAACACTAAGTCTAGGCAAAATATAATGAATCCAATTTTCCAAAAATTGAAGACAACCAATTTTCTTAGTTTGATATTTTTATTTTTTGACATCTCAATATTTTTCAAATCACCTCAAACAACTTATTTATTTAACAAAATTCATATAAAATATTTAGTTGTGCATTATATAAATATTTTTGTAATCAAATGTCAATTAGAACTTCTCATATATTTTTAAAAATTTATTGAAAATTTTTGTTTCATAGCATGGTTTTTCTATATCTTTTTTAATCTTGCTTAGGTTAATAAAGCGAGTATTAGTGTTAGTGGAGTATGATGTGTCAACAACTTTCATGTAAGTTTTTTTTTTTGTTTGGATTCTTGTGTATTCCTTCTATTATATATTTCCCTTATCCTCCCTCTCACATAATTAATTGAAATTATTAGAATATATACTTTCAATTTGGAGATTATCTAAACTAATAAAATGTGGATTATTTTGTATAGTGTATGTTTGTATTTTTAAAAAGTATTAAAAAAGATTTAAATGTTGTTAAAATATCTATATTATAATTTGATTGCTAATAAAATGTCAACGATAAGGTTGAGGGGCCTGCAATTTTCAATAGAAAATTTTATAAGATGCTCTAAGTCCTATGACCATTTTCTTAGCCTACACTTGAATGTGTTGAAAAATTTTCTAACATTTAAGACACATTTATTGAACTGCTTTGGTTAGCTAAGTGTTGCATTTAAAACATTGGTTCATTTCTACAATTCTAAAAGTGGAAATAAAAGAAGTTATTCTAACTAACTATTAAATATATGTAGTTCTAAACGAGAAAGGATAATCTCCATAAGGTACCTTATTGGAAAAATGGATAAGATGAAATGTAGTAAAAGGGTAATAAATCTAGGTTAATTATCACAAAAAAGGGTTGTAATTAAAAAATGATTGAATGGTTCAATTCAATTATAGATGGACAAGGGCGAGTGTGTAGTCGAGTTGGTGTGCAGGCAAGTAGTGAGGCGTAATGTTAGGCTAATGATCCTGGTGCTACACATCAACTTTGACCTTCAAATCTCAACAAGGTCACCACAAACCCTTTTGAAAAAGTTCATAATTTTGAGAGTCGGCTCTACAATGGTGCGAGTCTGGGTAGGTTTTCTCAACTAGGGATCGTGCCTTAGCTGCATGTGCTTGTAGCATTTTTCGTGGGTAAGGAGACGTGTCGAGAGAGTTTGCAAGGGGGTTTAAGTGGATCGCATGGTTTGTTTGGTGGGTGGAGCTATTCGATGGGGTTGTTGAGGGGTGTTTGCAGTGTGTTCTTGGTGAGGTTGCCAGATGGTTTTTTGGGAAGATCACAGTGAAGAGCAAGTGTTGGGGGTTATTCTATTCAGTGGTGTGGGGTTTTGTGTTTGGTGTTGTGGGGTCTTTTAGTTCTTTCTTTTCTTTTAGACTCAGATGGCTCGTTGTGGGGTTTCCAATAGCTTGGTGGTTGCTGCAACTACGCCACCTGGTGGATCTTTTACGGGGTTTCATGCACAAACATCTAAGTCTTTTTATGTGGGGGCGAGCTCGAAGTTAAATAAAGTTAACGGTTGTCTTCCGAGGAGTCATGATCGCCAGATCCTTGTCATTCCTCCAGAGACGATTATGGAAGACATTAAGTATTGGACCAAACATGCTCTAATCTGTAAGTTTCTTGGAATTTGGATTTCTTTATTGACTCTCGAAGCTTAGATTCATTGTTTGTGGCAGGTGGAAGGTAATATGGACACTATGTCAACTCGGAATAGCTATTTCTTGGTTGTTTTCTTTCATGTATGATCGAGATCATGTTTTTGAGGGAGGCCCATATTTTTATAATCATGTGGGGTTGTTTGTTAAACCTTGGCATATGGGATTCAATTCTGCGGAGGATCTCCCATCCAGGGATTGATGAGCAATCGCAGCTAGCTTCCTTTAGAGTTCTGGTTAGAAGACATTTTGCACCAAATAGCTTCTTTTCTCAGGAAGCCAGCTGCAATTGCTCATCAATCCCTGGATAGAAAGCTTATTTCTTATGCTTGAATGTGCGTTAAAACTAATTTAAATAATCCATTGCAAGACACTTTGGAAATTTTTATGGGCTCTTCTTCGTGGGTGCAACAATTAGATTATGAATCCCTCCCTTCCTGATGTTGAATATGCCATAAGTATGGACATTTGCAAAGACAGTGCCCTCGGGATTCTAAGGGGAATAGTGGCTCTGTTGGGAGTCTTGGTGGATCTTCCTCTTCCACAGGCCCAAAGATAGATAATTTAGGTAACGGGAATGCTCAGATGGATAATGCAGGTAAATGGAAGGCCCTAATGGATAATGCAGGTAAGGGGAGCATTCAGATGGATAATGTAGGTAAGGGGAAAGCCCCAATAAATGAGGCATCCCCTTATAAGGATGGCTTTATTCCTTCTTGACCGCGAGCTAAGGGGTGCAAACAGAAGAGATCCTTTAAAGACCGACAATCTGATATAGGTTTTAATCATTTTGAAGTTCTGGATAGTGTGGCCTTAGAGAAAGGTATTACTCCAGATGTTTCATCTAGGGTAATTGGCTCAAATGGGGGGATTCCTCTACATGACTATAGTCTTGTGAACCAATCCAGCGACTAAGTGAGGTCCCTATTGGTCCCTAGTTTGGAGATATTGTGGCTCTTGTTGTGCTACAAGATGACATAGTCTTGGCAGACCTGGTTAAGGAGGTGTTTGCACCTGGTAAGGGCAAGGAGTCTCCTTTAGCATTGGTTTTATTGCAACGACCTCTTAAGAATTTTTTTTTACCACTCCTTCAAAAATCGGTCACAAAAAGGACCAAGAGAAAATCAAAATAGTAGGAGATTTTATGATAGAGTATGGGGTCGTCAAGCCCATGAAAGTTCATTTCCCTCACTCTAGTAAATGAGTATTCTCTCATGGAATGTTAGGGTGTTCAATAGCATCCCTAGACAAAAAGATATTCATGAGTTGATGGGTGATCATTCTTCAGATATCTTTTTTATTCAAGAGACTAAGCTTTCCATGGATTCCATGTCCCAATGCGCTTCTAGTATTTGGTACTATGGACAATGCCAATGTATTGGGTCTATGGGGAGCTCTAGAGTTTTGACTATCTTTTGGCACCCAAGGAAAATTACTCCTCTCTCGTGGATGTCTAATCGCTAAGATCTTTCTATGGTTGCCTCTAGTCTGGATACGAGTGAGATGATTTTGATCACTAATGTGTATGCTCCTATTGATCTCTCTGGCAAGATAGGGCTTTGGTTGTATATAAGGTATGTTAAAAATTGTAATTCTTTCCTTCCTTGGATTTTAGTAGGAGATTTCAAATCAGTTTTAAGTTTAGAGGAAAAAAGAGGTGGGTCGGCTCATTTGGGCCGCCTTCTGAGCTTCTCTGTGAAAATGTGGATCTTTTGCATCTTAATGATATCAAGCCAGTTAATGGGCTCTTTACTTGGAATAATAGAATGATTGGGGAAGATGCAATCTCTAAGCACTTGGATATAGATTTTTGGTTTCCTAATTTTGGATTAGTGGCAATCTCACTCTCTTTTGAAATTCTGGACTAGAGGGGTTCTGATCATTGACCTATCAAATTTTCAACTAGTGGAGTTGTTATTCCCAAAAATCCTTAGTTTAAGTTCCAATTGATGTGGCTTTGATATTCTTCTCTCCATGACTTAATGGCTCACTAGTGGTGAGATGGTGGCCCTGCCTATGGTACTGCTATGTATTCATTTACTAAGAAATTACAATATGTTAAATGGCAGCTCAAGAAATGGAACAGGGTATGCTTTCGTAATTTCCATACTATGAAGAGAAGTGCTCAAGAGCGTCTAGCAGTTATTACTAGGCAGATCTGAGATTTTGGATTTTCTAAAGATTTGGGCAAAGTAGTCTCAGGCCTCTAGAGATGTAAAAGAATGGGAACTTAGAGAGGAAATTTATAGGAAGCAAAAGGCCAAGATTGATTGGCTTCAGGAAGGGGATAGGGATACTACCTTTTTCCACAAATATGTGCAGGCTCGTAGAAATAGGAGCTATATTTCCTCTTTGGTTAACTCAGATGGTCTTCAATTGACTTCTTTGCCAACTTTGTTTTGGGAGGCTACCTAGTTCTATTCTTATCTCTTCTCTGATGATTCTCCCCTTGCTGAAAATGAGGAGAATATTATTTTATCTTGTATTCCCTCTCTAGTAAATAATGTGATCAATAATCATCTCATGAGATTGATTTCTATGGTTGAGTTGGAGAAGGTTGTATTTGGCATGCGTAAGGGCAAAGCTCCTGGTCCTGATGGTTTTCTAGTAGAATTTTTCAACAATTCTAGGATATTATTAATTAGGATTTACTAGAGGTGGTTCGAGAATCATATACTAACAAATAGATGCTCCAGGCCTTAAACTCTACTTTCCTGGTTCTTATGTTGAAACGAATGGAACTAATCAGCAAGAGTTCTTTCGGCCTATTGCTTTGTGTAATGTGGTCTACAAAGTGATTACTAAGTTTATTGCTAAGAGGCTTAAAATGCGTCTCCCCATTGTTATCTCAGATGAGCAAGGAGGTTTTATTGCAATAAAATAGATTCTTGATGGGGTGGTTATTGCTACTAAGGCCATCCACTCTATGATTGTTTCTAGGGAGAGATCTATGTTCATCAAATTGGGTATGGCTAAGGCTTATGATAGAGTTAAATGGGGTTTTCTATGGAATATTCTTTTAGCCTTTGGCTTTAGTCTAGAATGGGTGAGTTAGACTACGAGTTGTGCTACATCTGCATCCTTATGTTCTTCTTCATGTGGAGCCTTCTGAGTTATTTGGTGCCTCTACAAGTCTTCTCCAAGGAGACCCTTTCTCTCCCTATCTAGTTATTATTATGACGAAGGGCCTTGGTAGATTTATTAAATCTCAAGTATCTCAAAATTTGATTCATGGTTGGCGGTGGAATAATGAGCTACCTACTCTTTCTCATCTTCAATTTGTTGATGACACTGCTCTTACTGAAATTTCTTAGATTCAGGAAGCTGAGGCCTTTCGGCAAACCTTGGACATTTATTTGGCTACGTCAAGTCAGAAAATTAATGAACATAAATCCTTTATGTATTTTTTTAATACTCTAGAGCCTATTCAATGGAGGATCACTAACATTCTGAGATTTCAAATTAGGTCTCTCTCACTTATTTACTTGGGTATTTCTATTGTTGTGGGTAGGCAGCCAAGGCTCTTTTGGAAGAGCTTGCTTGATAAATTGTGACAGAAGATTAATAATTGGACTTATAGATGGCTTCCTACAATTGCTCAAGTAACTCTTCTACAATATGTAATTCAAGCTCTCCCTATTTATAGAAGCATAGTTCAGGCGGCTCCTATGTATTTTCTTAAGGAGTTTGATGCTCTCTCATGACAGTTTCTTTGGAGTAGTAATTTGCAAAACTCTAAATGGAGTTTAATTGGCTAGGAAATAGTCTATGGGACCAAGGAGGGAGGTCTTGGTCTTCACTCTTTTATCTTGAGTGGCCAAGCTCTTGCTGCAAAGCTTTATTGGTGGTGGTGTTCTTGTCAGAATCAACTCTGGGCCCATATTATCACTCATAAGTATTTCAAGGGATCTAACCCTTTCATTATTCTATGGTTTGGCATACTTTTAAGACTGGTGCTCAATTGGTTAAGAGTGGTCTTTTCTAGATATGTTATAGAGGCTCCAAGGCCTTTTTTTCATCTAATTCTTGGGATGGAAATCCTCCTCTTCTATCCATGTACACGCATCTACAAGCTCTCTTTGATTATTTTCTTATTGTTGGTTGGGGTAAGGTGGCACATTATTCAAGACAATTTATAATTTGGGCCTTGTTGTTGGAAATAGATGGAAGAACTCTTCTTATTGGCTACCAGGGGATTCAAAGAGAGATCAACTCGATCTTATTTAGATTTTGGCTTCTAGGGAGTGCAACTCCTTGATGGGACCTGATGTTTTGGCTTGGGGTGGTGTCTCATTCAGAAAATACTCTATTTCTGTAGGGTACATGGAGCTTACTAGATAGTTGTTTGGAGATGTTGAAGTGCCTTAGTGGAAACAGGTTTGGAATAAATTTTCCTAGTCCAAGTATAATTTTTTAATGTGATTGGTGGTTCACAATAGTTGTCTTACCTGGGATAATCTTTGCAAGCATAGATTTTAGAGTCCCTCAATATGTGTTTTATGTTGTAATGGTGAGGATTTTGTTCCCCGTCTTTTCTTTTAATTCTCTTTTGTTAAACAGATATGGAACTTCTAGTGGAACAATTGGGGTCGCCCCTGCTGGCATGTTTCTTCTTTGTCTAACTTCTAGGATCATATGGGTCATTCCCCTTCTAAAGCCCCTTTTCTTCAAGTTGCTTGGGTTGTTGGTTCTTCCTTTATTCTTTGGAATGTCTCGTTGGAGAGTAATATGAGGATACTTCATAATGTTAGGAATGGACGTATGGATCTTGGAGATGTTATATGCAATCATCTTAATTTTCCTCTTCGGGGAAGGGTTCCAATGATTGTTGGTCAGCAGTATAGTAGTAAGACCAGATAGCCTTTGCGGCATGTCAATAGTGAGGGACATTAGACTCCTCTTCTTGGAGTTCTCAAAGTCAACACTGATGATTTTTCTCGGGCGAATCCCAGACCTACATGCATTGGGGAGTTGGTTCAAGTAGTTTTGGTGAAGTCCACTTTCTTTTCTATGTGTATAAGGGCTCTCATACTAATAATTTCATGGAGGCTTTGGTCATATTATTTGTTTTGGAACAATGTTGTGTGCATGGTTGGCAAAAGATTATTTGTGAGACTGATTCTCGCGTGGTTGTAAATTTGTTGACTAAGCAGGAGCTTGGGGATGTTATATGGCACTTGGCTTTAGTTATTAATTAGATTCTCTTGTTATGTAGGTCTCTTGATTCTATCATTTTTACACACATCCCTCGAGAGTGGAATGGTGTTGTTGATTGCCTGGTTAAATAGGCTTCAGTTCACATCCAGGACTGGAATATTATGATAAGAGGCAATTGCCCCTTATTTAGCTCATGTTTTTTATTAACTTGTTGATCGGGATAGGGTTTTTTACAAATTTTTGTTAAGCTCTTTTGTTTTGTATCTCTTTGTGATTAAATAAATTTTTACCCCTCTTTTAGTTTAAAAAAAATTATAGATGGATAATTATGAACAAGATAAAGGCATATTTATTGTTCAAGTTTATCAAATAGCAATATTTCTTATGTCTAAAAGCAAGAAAAATGGTAGGTTTTTAGATCTTGATGAATTTGATGAATAAGTCAACAATAGACCCTAAGTCTAGACAAAATATATCTGACCTTAATTTCAATAACAAACCCGATTTTAATAATAGACCCAATTTCTAAACCCTGTGTTTAAGAACACCTATTTTGATTAGATTAATTTATGTGATCCCTTGAGGAATCATGATTCGCAAGCTTTAAAAAATGATGTTCAAATTCAAAGGAATATTTCAAACCAATATTTCTTCAGTCCCAAATCACACATCACTATGGCAAAATTTTAGATACCAACATTGGCCATGTTAACCTTGTGAAATTTTGCACTAGTATCATGGCCCCGAATGCAACTCACACAATTAAGAACCTCGTCAAAAGTGGTTTACATCTGGCTGGTGGGTTTCCAATGTCCTTGGAAGAACTAGTGTTAATATTCTAGTGCATTCATGTTTATAATAGGGAGTTAAGAATGGTTATGAAAGGAGGAAGGATTTATGATAAATTAACTTCCAAGGGAATTACCAAAAATCAATATACCCATTAGCCAGTATTGCATGCCATAGATAGAGAAGACAGATAATTATTTCATAAACAATGAAGAAACCTGAGAAGGTATATTCATCCATGGTGGTTGGTTGAAGGTAAAAAAAAAAACTAAATTATTCTCTAAGATGACTAAGATTTTGTACATAAGTTTAAGAAGAGCTTACAAGTGCAATTAGATGTACCTAAAGTAGGTAGTTTTGAGCCTTAGATGTATGGAGTTATACATGTTATTCAAAAATATTGGAATTTGACGCATTGAGTTATAAGTGTCGAGTTACATAAACAGATGACCTACTTCATCTAGGAAGACAATTACTATATTACTTACTATGTCATTTATTCATGGGCAACCAAAATTTAGCGTATTGGATTGACTAGGGGTTGGACTTGGGGTTCTTAGTAATGACCCTGAATAAAATTTACTTATATAAACATTATCCTCAGTTACAATTGCAACAGCCAATAAATAACTAGTGTAGAAAATTGATGTTAGACATGCAATTAGCACTATAAATTAGTGTAGTTATTTGAATAATACATGCTTTGTTTAGTGTTGACATGCTCTATTTTAGATTTTGTATGCCTTATTTTTTAGCTTCAAACTAAAGCTACAATAAAAAAATTATATGATTCAAAAGGAAAACAGAGTACTCCGCCTCTACAGAATTGAATGTGTAATTGATTTGTTTTTTGTCTAATTCATATTAATTGTTTTTTGTTTGAAGTTACAATAAAAATTATATTATTCAAAAGGAAAATAAATTACTATGCCTTGCATAATTCAATGTGTAATCGATTTTTTTTTTAACGTCTGATTCATATTCATTAGGGTTGTAAGTGTTTGCCATAATTTTTATTTTTCTACTATTAGTAAATAATTTTGTATGTAAATGAAATTGAGTTAAATCTCTATTTTTGTTACAGTTTGTATTCCTTCTTTATGTCTTATTGTTTGAGTGTTGAATTTACATTTGGTATTAGAGCAGGTCGATACGAGAAGAATTGAATTTGTAGAGAAACGAGGTCACAAATTTCAAGAGTTGTCTACAAGAGAACAAATTCATGACAAAAGATCAGGGAAAGCTAAAGATTGTAGAAATTTGAGATTAAAAACAAAATAGAGCAAGGTAGGTAATGTTTGCTAGGTTAGATCACCGAGGAAAAGAAGATCATGATTTGCAAAAAGATATCGGTGACCAAGCGTGAATGTGAAGTAATCAGAAAAAATGGTAGTATTTTGATTGCAAAAAATAGATCTGTGAAGGAAAATTCAAGACTGAAAGTAGTCTACAGAGAATATTTAACCTGTCGCACGAAAATTGTTAGATGAAATATTCACAACTCAAGTTATTTTGATTTAAAGAAAATGAATCTATATCTAAAAGTGAATCTGTCAACGAAGAATCACCCAAGGTAGGTGGTTGGTTTTTTAAAAAGTGGAAATCAAGAAAATTGGATCGTCAACTGCAAGAATGTGAGACAACTAATTAGATAGGAAAGAATTTGTTAATAAATTTGAGCATATTTTTGTTTTATTTTGTTTGCGGGTATATTTTTAAGTCGTTGGTAAAAGATCATCACTACAACCTACAAGAGGAAGATTAGACACAGCCATATCCAAAGGAAGCCGCTGTCCAAATTAGATACTAAGGTAATAGATTGGGAAACCATTTGACAAAGTGAGAGAAGATAAATCTCTAAAAGGACTAGAGATCACTAACAAGGGAAAGTGTTGATTTATGGAAAGATCGCACACATATTGAAGAGATTATACGAAAAGAAGATCACCCAGGCCGCATGCGTGGAGGAATTAACCAAATGGAATTGAAAGCAAGAAATAAACAGCAGATACACAATGTAAATTAACAAATACACAACACTAATTTTTATCCTGGTTCACCATACATTGTGGCTACGTCCAAACTGCAAAGTATTGTATTAATTCCAAAAGATTGTTTATAAATGAGTAGGAGTAGCATATATAAAGGCTCCAGGATTATTACATAATGAAGAGTCTTCAAATTGAAGAGTCATAATAAAAGGGAAAATAAAACATTATGACTGTTGGCCTTCACTTCTCAACAAACTCCCACCTGAAGGACAACCATGCTGCAACTGATCACCCAATACCCTGCTTAAATGCTGACTTATATTTTCTTCACAAGCCCAAGAGAATCCTTGCACATTCAAACTTCTCTTTGGCGACAACCTTTTTGAATATATCTGTCGAATTAATCTTGGTATCAATATTAACAACTTCCAGCTTTTCTTCTTCAACTGCATGACGAACAAAGTGAGCATGTGCGTCAACATGCTTAGAGCGACGTTGTGATGAGTGATTATGAGCCATGAAGATAGCGCGACAGCTGTCACAAAATAGTTTATACTCTTTTTGATGAACTTTCAAGTCACCAAGCAATCGTTGAAGCCAAATCATTTCCCTTGCACCTTCGGAAAGAGCCAAGTATTCAGCCTCAACTGAAGAAAGAGCAATGCAATGTTTTAACCTTGAAACCCAACATGAAGGTATATCCATTGATAGACCTTCATTTATCCAAGTCTCTGGCATGATCAGAATCAGTATAACCTTGCTAATGAACCTTATTTCCTCCAAAGCATAATGCATAATCTGAGGTTCCTTTTAGATACCTTATGTTGGAAAAATGGTCAGCGCTCCCCTCGGGATTTGTGACATGGTTTAACCGCCTCCTGTGTCTTCTATAAGTCTAGTGTTTGTATCGAGCATTAACAAGTCGATCTTTTGGTGCAACGGCAACACTACTTGTAACAAGTGGTATCAGAGCTTGGTCACAAGTTCAAATCCCCTCGGGTAACACTGAGGGGGAGATTGTTAGCAAAATGGTCAGCGCTCCCCTCAAGATTCGTGACATGGTTTAACCGCCTCTTGTGTCTTCTATAAGTCTAGTGGTTGTATCGGGCATTAACAGGTTGATCTTTTGGTGCAACAGCAACCACTGCTTGTAACACCTTAGTATCCACTAAACTGCTTCCCAATGAGCCTTCCCGAGATCCCTCATGAATCTGCTCACAACTCCCAAAGCATGAGCAATGTCAGGGCTAGTAGAAACCATTGCATACATAATGCTTCCAACTGCTGATTTATAAGAAATTTTCTCCATGAAGTCCTTTTCTTCTGTGTTTTTGGACACAATTCAGAACTTAGGCAGAAATGACCAGCAAGAGGAAGGGGAGCAACTTTAACATCAGCCTTGCCAAACCTCTCAACAAATTTATCAATGTATTGTTTTTGAGATAACATAATTTCCTTCTTCTTCCTGTCTCTTGTGATCATCATGCCAATAATCTTCTTGGCTGCCCCTAAGTCCTTCATGTCAAACTTTCTTGCCAATTTCTCCTTTAACTCATTTACTACTCTGTTTGTGCCAACCACTAACATGTCATCAACATAAAGAAGAAGAATGACGAATTCACCATTAGGAAGTTTCTTGAAGTAAATACATGGGTCTCATTCACATCTCATGAAATTATTTTCAGCCATGAAGCAATCAAATTTTATATACCACTCTCTTGGAGCTTGTTTGAGGCCATACAAACTCCGATTTAGTTTGCAATAAAGATGCTCTTGTCCCTTCTTGATGAATCCTTGAGGTTGTTCCATATATAACTATTCTTCTACATCACCATGTAAGAATGCAGTCTTCACATCACATTGTTCCAACTCAAGATCTCATGCTGCTACAAATCCCAAGAGTGTTCGGATAGTTGTCATTTTGACAACCAGTGAGAAGATCTCATTAAAATCTATCCCATTTTCTTGATCAAACCCCTTTACCACCAATCTAGCCTTGAAGCGTTTTCTGCCTTCATCTTCTTCTTTTAACTAGTATACCAACTTGTTCCTAAGTGGTTTTTGATCTAGCGAAAGAGAGACCAAGTCCCAAGTTTGATTTTTAAGTAAAGAATCCATCTCCTCATGCATCGTTGTTTGCCATTTATCACTGTCGACATCTTTGAGAGCAGCTTTAAATGTGGATGGTTTCAAAAATTTTGAGACAAGAATTGAAGGCTCTTCTTCTTTAGCGAACAGTAACTCATAATCAAAGTATTTAGCTGGCATTTTCCTTTGTCTAGTAGATCTCCTTAAGGGGGGTTCTAAACATTTTGTTTGTTCTTGAACTAGTTCAAATGGAAAACCAGAGATTGTAGTTCTTCCAATTGAATGTTTAATTCCCTGTCTCTCTATTTTATTGCATTTATTACTCCCCAAATTCTGTAAATTTTTCTGTGAAAGCAGATGATCCTCCAAGAAATTATTGTTTGGCTGTGGTGGGAAATCTTCAAACTCCTCACACGGAATGATCTCTTTACTAACAGCTCTCCCGATCCTTTCATTAACAGCTCTCCCGTGCTGGAGAGGGGGCAAGGATTGACCACCCACGTGAGTGTGCTATGGTGTGCCATGATTGTCATGAATGAGTTGAGTTGTGCCGTGAGTATTCTCCCTGAGATTGTCGTGGGTTTTGAATGAGTCATCATCACTGTAATTTGCCATAGGAGTCCGAGCAGAGCCAAGATCGTGTGGGGTCAAGAAAACATGACGCCCAGACAAAGCATCGACTTCATTCCGTGAGGGGGCATTTTTATTGCCACCGCATGGGGTCAAAACAGAGGTATTGTGATATACAATAGGAGATGTAGAGGAAGAATCTTCTGTGGAGCCAAGGTTGTGTGGAATGAAGGCAGTTGCAAGCATATTTCCAGTGGTTTGATTAAAGATCGAGTTACTCTCATACTCGGTTTTGGTTTAAGGACAAACCAGGATGACTCCCAAACATAGTATTATTACCAGTTGGGGTTAAATATGTCACTGTGAGGCAGGGATGCAAGGGAATTATTAATGGCCAAGCTTCTTGATGCTGAACTTTTTGATAGCTGAGGTATAGTAGATAGAACAGAGATGGGAGAATTTGATGTGGGAGTAAACAGAGAGTAGATGGGAGAATTTTGATTTCCATTGTCCATCATCTCAAATAGGAGAATATATTCTCTGATAGGAGTTTCATCTTTAGATTGAGGAAATATCTTCTCATTAAAGACTACATCTCTGTTCTGTATGATTTTCTTATCAGTTAGACTCCAAAGTCTAAAGCCAAACTGTTCTTCTCCATATCCAACGAAAATGCAAGGCTGTGATTTAGGGTCCAGTTTGCTTCGCTTCTCCTTAGGGACATGTACGAAAGCCTAACAACCAAAGACTTTGAGATGAGAGTATGAAACTCTTATTCCTTTCCATTCCTCTTCCGGAATTTCAAACTTCAACCTTGATGAAGGACTTCGATTTATCAAATAGACCGTTGTATTGCACGCTTCAACCCAAAACTCTTTTCCCAAACCTGCATTGGAAAGCATACACCGAGCTTTCTCAAGTATTATCCTATTAAGCCTTTCCGCTGCCCCATTTTCTTGAGCGGTGTAGGGGACAACTTTCACCATACGAATACCATTATTTGCACAATAATTATCAAATTCCAACGAACAAAACTCCCCTCCATTATCCATTTTCAAGCACTTAATCTTGTGGCCTATTTGGTTTTCAACAAAATCTTTGAAAACTTTAAATTTAGAAAAAACTTCTGATTTATTTGCCATCATGTATATCCAAACTTTCCTAGTACAATCATCAAGGAAAGTAACGAAATATTTAGCACCTCCTCAGGAGCTTACCTCGGTAGGACCAAAGACATCCGAGTGCACAAGTTCCAATGGTTTTGCCTTCATGTAATGCCCATCTTTCAAGAAGCTGACTCTCTTTTGCTTGTCGTAGAGACAATGTTCACAAAACTCCAAGTTTGCTGATTGGAGACCCGGTAGTTGATCCTTTTTTAGCATTACCTCTAGTCCTTTCTTGCTCATGTGGCCTAATCTTTGATGCCAAAGTGTCACATCGCTGCCCACAATTGTCATAGCAGCTCCCACCTCATTGACTGGTTTCACAATATAGAGACTACCGGTCTTGTCTCCTTTTGCAACAACCAATGAACCTTGGACTATTTTCCATGTAACTTAACAAAATCAGATTTCCACAATCCAATATGATACAATATTGGTTTCTGGATTCAATTGTGTGTATTTTTTAGCATCAATCAAAATCTCTGCAATGCTTGAGAAAGGCTAAGTTTGCAATTTTCTTCATAAGCTTGATCCTTAACACCTCTAGCTGCTTAGATTTGAAACATATCTCCCTCCCATGAAGGGTATCAATTAACAAAATCCATGTATCTGTGAGTTCTGGTTTAAAGCCTTGGATATATAGTTGGCCAACTGAAATTAGATTCCTCTTTAATTGAGGAACATGTCTAACATCCTTGAGCAGTAATTTGGCTCCACCTTCTATATGCAATACAACATCACCTTTCCCAATGATTTTACATGCTTTGTTGTCACCCAAAAATACTTCTCCAAATTTTCCTTCTTGATAATTTGTAAAGCAATCCATACATGAAGTGGCATGGAAGGAGGCTCCAGAATCTATCACCCAAGAATCTGATTTTGAGTTGCTTGTAGAAAGAATTAGAGCAACTTCATCTATCTCATAGGTTGTATTAGCTTCACTATTCCTCACTTTTTCTTGTGCTTTCTTGTAAGACCGGCAATTTTGTTTTGAGTGGCCAGGTTTGCCACAAAACCAACACTCTCCATTTCTACATCTTGACTTTGATCAATTGGGTGATCTAGATTTTCTTTTATTGTAATAATTATTATTACTTCTATGATGGCTTCTTCCCCTTCTCTTGATGTTGACCATGGTAAGAGCATCACTGGATGGGGTGTCTTTGTTACTTCTTCTCATATCTTCACTAAGCAAAGTGGCAACCACTTCATCGCAAACCAGCTTCTTCTTTGTGGAATTTGAAGTGCTGACAGTTGTAACTACTGGATCCCAACTATCGAGTAAAGAACACAACAAGATGATGGGTTTGGCTTCATCATCTTGTGTCATACCAACCGAGGTTGCTTGACATAATAAAGTGTTCAAATCATTTATATGATCTGACATCACAGTCCCTTCCTTCATTTTCAACTTGTAGAGTTTCTTTATAATGAAGATTTTATTTGCGGCCGATGTCATCTCATACATGCTCTGAAGTTTGTCCCAGACTTCTTTTGTTGTCTTTTCGTTCAAGACATTGAACAAGACATTTTGTGACAGCAAAAGAAAGATTGATGTCATGGCCTTATCATCAATCTTCTTCCAATCTTCATCCAACATCGCAACTGGTTTGTTAGATTTTCCTTCGATTGCAATTGCAAAATCTTGCTTGATCAGCAAGGAACGCATCTACACTTTCTACAGGCTGAAATTCTTGCTTGTAAATTTCTCCACTTTCATATCCTCCATCTTTCCGAAAATTCAACCCAGATTTCCAATCTGTACAACCTCTAGTCAAATACCAATTGAAAGGAATTGAAAGCAAGAAATAAATAGTAGATACACAATGTAAATTAATAAATACACAACACTAGGTTTATCCTGGTTCACCATAAATTGTGGCTACATCCAGATTGCAGAGTATTGTATTAATTCCAAAATATTGTTTACAAATGAGTAGGATTAGCATATATAAACCTGCTCCAAGTGTTGGTAAGTTGAATACTGTTGTATATGACTATAATTAAGTGTTGTCATTATGGCAACAAAGTCATATGGAGTTTTGGAGTCAGCGCACTTACTCATAAGATCAGAATTTGGTTAAGTATGAAGACTGGAAAGTTAGCAAGAGCACCAGAGGAACATAGCATTAGCGTACGTGCGTATGAAAGAGTTATGGCATGCGCCCTTGAAGATAAGCTTCTGAGTATGTATTCATGCTAAGTCTAAGAGCGCATGATGATATGAGTTAGTACTATGAAGAAGTTACAGTCAGATGAAGTGACACAAATAGTGAGTGGCAGAACAAAATAGAGCATGGAGTCGACTGTTGGTATTTTGGTTAGCGATGACAATATTATTTTGTAAAGGTTATGCGCCCATTGCATTTAGGTTATAGATATGTTAATAACATTGTATGTAAACATGCTTGAGCCAATTCATTTGGAAGTGTTGTATGTAATAGGTTAAAGGCCGACCTAGTAAATAGTTTTGTTTGCGCATATAAATAAGACATGCGCCTTTGTACTTAAGGATGGAAGTGATAGAGAGTTAATAGCAGCAGAGCAGAAGTATGCGAAGAGTAGATAGAATTTTGTAGAGCTTTACAAGAGGCTAAAGCATCAGCGGACAAAAGGGACTGATCAGACAAGCAGTGTCATAGCAGCAATTCACCTTGCAGATATAGTGTGTATCTGAGATCCAGAAGGTTGTAGCCTTCACCACTTGAGCAGTGAGCTCTAGGACAGTGTGTCCCCACCCCTAATAGGGTTATGTAAAAGACTCCTAACAAGGTCCGACCCTTGACCAGATCATTGTACTAAAAGCATTGTAAAGATCAACTCCTAACAAGGTTGTAAGATCTTCTAACAGGGATCATAATACACTAGTGCAGTTCTTAGTGGGTGTCAATTCCCACTGAGGTTTTTACCTATTTGGGTTTCCTCGTAATCATATTTAGTGTTGTGTTGTGGTTGTTATCGTACTTGCATTAATATTCAATTCAGTACTTAAGCAATAAAGTTAAGATTCAAGATATCAGAAAAAGTAATAATATATAGAACATTGATTGGTATTAGAGCTCTGGTCCTCTGAAGACAAGTTTAACCACTTGAGGAGATCATGGGTTTGGAAGAAGTGAAATATCTGAAGAAGAATCTTGAAGCAGCCCTAGAAGACCTTGACAAATCTGAGAAAAAAATCGAAGAACTAAAAGAAAGGGTCAGTGGTTCTCAAGTAATCATCAAGAAATTGAAAAAGGATTTGAAAGATTGTTCTACAAGTGACTTAGGGATAATGATCAAAAAGTTGAATGAAGAAAACACATCTCTAAAGGATCAGATTGAAGAGTTGGATGAAAAGCTATGTAACAATCAAGAAGTCTATGAAGAACAAGTCAAGGAAAACAAGCAATTGGATGCATAATTAAGGCTAGCAAACATGAAAATCTTGGAATTAGAGAACATTAAGAAACATATAGAATCTGAATTGACTGAAGCAAAGAATCGTATTAACAAGTTGCACACAAGCAAGGATCTAATAGAGTCACAGTTGTATGCCCGGAAGCTAAAGGGAGATACCACTAGTATCAGATTCAATGAAACTCAGATTCAGATTGATGCTATGCGAGATAGAATGAAATCTCCTGAAGAACCTAAGAAGACTGAAGGTCATATTGAAGCTAAAGCAGAACCATCTAAAGATAAGTAAAAACCAGTAAACAAAATTTGTTATTCTTGTAACAAGCATGGTCACATAGAAAGAGATTGTAAAGAGGTAAAACCTTTCAATGGTTAATGTTATTCATGCAACAGGTTTGGTCATAGAGCTATGAACTGTAGATCAAATAAAAGAAATCAGAATCAGCAAAGTCAGAGAAATCTTCCTTGGCAAAATGCTAGAAGTCTTCAGAACATTACATGTCAGATATGTAATTATAATGGTCATATAGTTAGACAGTGTAAATTAGTAACTCACATCAATGCGCCGAGGAATACAAGGCCTCCAGTCATTTGTCACTCTTGTAACAAGGCTAGACACATCTATAAGTTCTGCAGAACAAAAACGCAAAGACATGAAAGCCCTAAAAAATCAGAAGAATCAATATTGGATGAAGAAGGAGAAATCAAGTTTGTGAAAGCTACAGAGGATGCGAGCATGATCTGGAAGGAAGAAAAGACAGATAGAGTTGGTGAAATAGTTGGGGATGCATCTGCAATGGACACACCTCCTATCTAAGGTTAAATGACCTTCATGGTCATAGGGGGATCTAAATTAGCTCTAGACCCCTGTGCGGATGGTATACTCACCCTCTGAGTATGTGCCTTTGGTTATAACTATTTGGAGACTATTTGATGTGGTATGCAAGAACGCACCTCCTTATTGTTAGCAGAGATGAAGATTGAATTTCCCTGTTGCATTTTGTACTTTGGCAGCAAACATTAATTGCAGGAAATCAATTTATAAGTTATCTAAGATCGAATAACTTCACTTTTGCATTCGATATCGAGCTCTTGTAGAGCACAGGAGATCAAGCAGTTAAGAGTTGATAGATTGTAGTTGATTTATCAAAGAAGAAGATTGAAAGATTGGTTGCAAAGCCCTAGTTCGATCACGATGTTTCAAGAAACCCTTGCAACTGATTTGAAGAGGTAAAACAAGTAAGTTATGGCTACACCAATTGTTTTCGATGTTGTCAAATGGAAAAGATATGTTTTTAAGAGGCATCCATTCAAGTCTACCTTAGATGACGTAGAAGGAGCATTTTCTAAAACCCCTATAGGAGTTATGCACGTAGAAGATATATGCTTATACATTTATTGCAAGAAGGAACCTATTGGCTTGGATAGAATTAGGTCGCACATGGAAACCAGATAAAACATTCATGGATGAGTTCGTGCACCTAGAAAACAGTCATATAGTTGAGTATGCGACTGCATATGAGTTTTATGAATCCAAATGGATTAAGATCCTATTAAGCAGAATTTATGATGACCTATTCTAGATAGGAGAAGTCCCAATCTGCATTACTTCAAACCTCATTTATGAGATGACCAGATTATCTAAGACAGGCGTCATTCTTCCTACTGGTAAGGATGTCATAAAATTGGTTGAACAGGCTTGTAAATCCCGAAGTGATAAGTGTGGAATGACAGTAGAGCCAGTTGAAGAAAAAGACATCAAGTTAATGCCAATGATTCTTGGTTATAGGTTTCAAAATGCAAACAAGGTTAATAGTGTGTCTGCAGCCACTATTTTAGTAGCTATCAGATTGGTGAGAGAAAATGGAGAGTTCAACTTGTGTGAGATCTTGCAAGCATAGTTGTTGGATAACATAAGAGCCATCAAGCATGATAAGACCAAAGTATTCAGGTTTGGGTCACTTATCATTTATATGTATTTCCATATTGTTGGTAAAGTGTCAAATCTTTACCTAGACAAGACAGTTCCCACAATGCCACAAATCTCATTCAAGGCATCATCAGAGAGTACCTTGAAGGATTACATGGAATTGGAGTTAAAGACATTCAGAATAAAGATGTAGAAAAGGTATAGGATACCTGAGAGTATAGTAGAAAAGCATAAGGACAGCATATGTTTTATGGTGGACACAGACATTACATGCATGGAAGTTGTTGAGACGAGAACTAAGTGGATTCATCCACTTGGATATGAAGTTGAGGAACACACATTGGAAGCTTATGCACAGGTCCTCCTATCAGCGCCCAAGGATCCCAATGAACCAAGGTGGGGAACATATGAACAAAAGACAAGGCAGGTGGATTCAGTCCTAAACAGTGCAGCTACAAAGAGAAAAGCATCTAGAATAACATCTGAAATTTTGAGAATTCATGGTGTTACCCAGGAAGACTTGGATAAAGCTAGGGAAGATAAGATTGCAATGCAAATTGAGAGTGCACCCAATATTGAAGTGAAAATAGAGAAATCTGATGACCTAAAGGAGAACAAGAAGAAGAAAACTGATGATAGAACTTCAGGGCCCATTCCCACTGTTGATCTGGAGACCATTGAAGCATCTCCTGAGACAACCGAGACACCTAAGAGGAAAAAGCAGACTGTAACAAGCCATCCATCAACAAGAGCCACAAGAAGTCGAGGCAAAAATATGCAACCACCTCCTGAGGTAGAATTCCTACCAAATCTACAAGTATTAAAATCAAGAATAGTAGATGAAGGAAGGATTGATAAAGTAGCTAAGTTCTATGATAAGTATAGTGATATTGATAAATCAGAAATCCATGGTATGATTATCAAACACATGATCAAGTTCAAGAAAATAGTCTTGGAACTTAAAACAGTGATTCCTAGTCAAGTATGGAATATACTTGACTCCTTTAAGAGACAGGCTATAGAAGAAGACTTCAAGATAAGGGAGAAGATAGTGGATGAAAGCCTTCCTATTTGTTCAATTGATGAGAAAACATTAATGTTAGGTTTGGTGAAGCCTCACCTAAGAACTATGCAGATCATGAACAAGGACTATGAATTGGTCGCTAAGGAAACAAAGAAAGCATTTGAAAAGGTGTTCCTAGATAGACACATGTATCCTTCCATTGCGCCTGCAACCCAGAATCCATCCAAGGAAGAAAAGCATCACAGGTCCTTAATACACCTATGACAGGTCCACAGGATTCTACGCTTATGCCTAAAGCCAAGGATGACACAATTATGATAGATAATGTTGAGATATCTATGGCGGCCTCAGACAAGGACTTGGATAAGTTTAAAGAAGCATTTGTAAGCACTGAGGAAGCAAAAACTCTATGCGGTGATAATTCACCTAAGAAGCAAGAAGAAATTCTGATTGAAGATATAACTAGACAAGAAGAAGAAGAGAAAGAAAAAGAAAAAGAGAAAGAAAAGGAGAAGGAAGAAGAAGAAAAGGAAGATGAACCTACAGAAGAACCCTCTGTTGTAATGTCAGTGTAGGTTAAGACTGAAATCATGGACAGTACACCTCTCACTCCCAAGACCTCATTGTCAAGTTTGACTCCGGATACAACAAGCCTAGACTCATGGGGAGAAGAAGACCTGATTAAGATCAATGTCCTTGCAATGGAAAAGGAAAAATAGAAACAGGTTATGAGGAATCCATTGTTTGTTGAATCAGTCAACATCATGAATAGCTTACTACCTAAGGACAAGAAAGTGTCTAGTATACACTCAATGGAGGATGTCAGCTCTATCCTATCAAGTTTCAAAACAAACTTTTCTAGCCTAGAAGAATCTGCATCCAAGGTTGCAGAAGAGAAACATCTTAAGAAGAGGCTAAGTTAATTGATAGGTAACTTCACACTAGATCTTAGCTCTCTGAAAGTTCGTCAAGCATTGCTAAAAGATTTTGCAGCTAAGGGAAGTAAAATAATAGTTGATTGTATGAATCAAGAAAGACTAACTACAGACCTTTACAAGAAAATTCAAGAAGAAGAAGCTATGATAGATGCAATAAGAAAATCAGTGGAAGACCCCTCAACAGATATAAAAATGTGTAACAATGTCTACCAAGGACAAGTGGAGAAGATAGCGCAAACAGAAAAAGAAATGGCTAAGATAAGGGCAAGACAAACTCAATTAAGAAATACACTTGCGCCCTCCTTAGATGTACTAAATCAGAATATCAAGGAGATTGATGCCACTATGGTGACATATGATCAAGGTCTAAGTTCAGATTTGGAAAAGATGGAGAAGTTGACATATGCTTTGTGCGCCCATCTTCAGATTGTCAATGCACTGACAACATTTTGGCAGCAAGAGATCCAGAACTTGAAGATTACATATTCTGATGTATTCACTGAGTAAGTACTTGTAGATACATTTTTTAACACCTTTGTCATTAATGTCAAAGGGGGAATATAGTATATAGAAAAAGGGAGAATATGGAGCTATGTATATGATGTAAAGGGGAGTAGAGTATATAGTAAAAAGAAAATATAAGATAGAGTATATGATAGAAAGTTTTGTATATAGATACAGTTAGTAACTTTTCCATATTCCTTTGTTTCCATTAATGACAAAGGGGGAGATTGTTGGCAAGTTGACTATACTGTTGTATATGACTATAATTAAGTGTTTTCATTATGGAAACAAAGTCATATGGAGTTTTGGAGTCAGCGCACTTACTCATAAGATCAGAATTTGTTAAGTATGAAGATTGGACAGTTAGCAAGAGCACCAGAAGAATAGAGCATTAGCGCATGTGCGTATGACCGAGTTATGGCATGTGCCCTTGAAGATAAGCTTCTGAGTATGTATTCATGTTAAGTCTAAGAGCCCATGATGATATGAGTGAGTATGAAGAAGTTACAGTCAGATAAAGTGACACAAATAGTGAGCGGAAGAACATAACAGAGCATGGAAACAACTGTTGGTATTTTGGTTAGCGATGATAATATTGTTTTGTAAAGGTTATGTGCCCATTGTATTTAGGTTAAAGACATGTTAATAACATTATATGTAAACACACTTGAGCCAATTCATTTGGAAGCGTTGTATGTAATACGTTAAAGGGCAACCTAGTAAATAGTTTTGTTTGCACATATAAATAAGACATGTGCCTTTGTAATTAAGGATGGAAGTCATAGAGAGTTAATAGCAGCAGAGCAGAAGTATGCAAGTAGCAGATAGAATGTTGTAGAGATTTACAAGAAGCTAAAGCATCAGTGCACAATAGGAACTGATCAGACAAGCAGTGTCACCACAACAGTTCACCTTGCAGATATAGTGTGTATCTGAGGTCCAGAAGGTTGTAGCCTTCACCACTTGAGCAGTGAGCTCTAAGACAGTGTGTCCCCACCCCTAATAAGGTTATTGTAAAAGACTCCTAACAGAGTCCGACCGTTCACCAAGTCACTGTACTAAAAGCATTGTAAAGATAAATTCCTAACAAGGTTGTAAGATCTTCTAACAGGGATCATAATACACTAGTGCAGTTCTTAGTGTGTCAATTCCCACCAGGGTTTTTACCTATTTGGGTTTCCCCGTAATCACATTTGGTGTTATGTGTTGTGGTTGTTATCTTACTTGCATTAATATTCAGTTCAGTACTTAAGCAATAAAGTTAAGATTCAAGATATCAAAAAAAGTAATAATATATAGAACACTGATTCACCCCCCCCCTCTCAGTGTTCCCATTCCTAACACCGGGATTATTACATAATGAAGAGTCTTCGAATTGAAAAGTCATAATAAAAGGGAAAATAAAACATTATGACTGTTGGCCTTAACTTCACAACATTAACCACTAAAAGAAAACCACAACCATTCGAAAGTCTCCTAGTTGAAGGTTAGGAACAGTTTGAAAGAAGGTTTTCCCAAGTCAATCTGAAGATTGAAGATTTGTAGTGATAAGAAGAGATCGATTACATCAGCATTAGGTAATTTATATGTGTAAAGTCTTTTTTATTCTAACAAGGAAGATAGGAAAAAAGGTGAAGAAAGAAAACTTGTGTTCCATGAGTCAAAAAGATTCTTAGTATTATCAATTGGTAACGTTTAAAATGTCTAGTCAATGGGCGCTTGGTCTACCGGTGAAGTTGTTTGGTTCTCAATAAGCCCACCAAGAATCAAGTCTTGTTGTGCAAAGGCTCTGACACCATAACAGATGAGGCCGAGATCGTGCCTCGGGCAGATTTTGGCAAAATGGATACCTCCCAATCCTTGGCTCTTAGCCGAAGTTGAACTTTCAACAAAAAAAAAAGTTTAAAACATCTAATTCAGAATTGGTAGAAAAGATAAGACAATTAGGACATGATATTTAACTAATTTCATGTGAAAATGATAGTTTGCAAAAAAAGTTGGAGAAAGTTAAGAAGGAAAATGCATAAATAATAGAAAATTTAGAGTTGTTTGATGAAATCAAAAGGAAGAACAAGTATTTAGGTATGAAAAGGTTGAAATTGTTGGAAAAATAAAACAAACATTTAAAATCAAAACCTTCAGTTTTCAATGCCTCATGTCACTCAGAACATTTGTTTTGTTCCCTTGATCAATCAACTGATATTATACCTAAAGTATCTTTTGGTGATAGTAAAGTTGAAGGTAAGAATTTGTTTGCATGTGCAAGTAGCATTTGATAGAAATAGAAAAGGTTGTTTTGAAAATAATATTGGCTTAGAAATCATACAAAAAATGAGATACAAAGGAAGAGGGACAGGAAAAAATGGGCAAAGTATTAGAGAGCCCATCTAGCCGATTATGAGACTAGAGAATGAAGGTTTCAGAAATGGTAAGAAAGATGGATCTAATGTTGCAAGTGTTGCATGTTCAAATAAGCTAGCTCAAGGAAAACAATGTATGAAGTGCTCTTATTATTACGTGAAAGGAAATCAATCAGAAAAGTGTTTGGATCTTCACCCTTGTTCAATTTGTGGGTTGATGAATCATTGTGAAAATTCATGTTGAAATAGAGACTAGAGAATGAAGGTTTCAGAAATGGTAAGAAAGATGGATCTAATGATGCAAGTGTTGCATGTTCAAATAAGTTAGCTCAAGGAAAACAATGTATGAAGTGCTCTTATTATTACGTGAAAGGAAATCAATCAGAAAAATGTTTGGATCTTCACCCTTGTTCAATTTGTGGGTTGATGAATCATTGTGAAAATTCATGTTGAAATAGAGAGTCCAATGGACAATCTACAAAAAATTGTATGCAGATTATGGATGGATCAAAAGATCCTGCTGGCAAAAGGTAACAAAGATGTTGAAAAGGTTGTATAAACCTAAAAGTTTGCATATGAAAAGTGATAACTCTCATACAAAGTTTAGATGTTAGAGTCAAGTAGTTGATAACTACTTACTATGTTTGGCACACTAAAAGATATCCCGAGTCTTCTCTATGTTAGGGAAAAAAGAATAAGACTAAGCCCTATAATCTTTCTTGAGGGAGAGAGATGAGTAAATGAGTAGTTGACATGTACAAGACTAGAGTGATAGAAATGTTGCACAATGAATTGTAAAGATTTGGACTTTGTCACATTGAGTTACCTTGTACAAAAAGGTCCCATCGAGTTGCAAAGATCCAACTTTTAGGAGTTGAAGATCAAATTGTGAGTCTCGGCATCAAGGGGGAGAATATAGAAAATTGATGTTGGGCATGTAATTCCAACATGGCTTTAGCACTATCTATCACCGCCAATGCCAAATTTGCAAATCGCCACCATAATGTGTGTGCTTCCACATGCATAGTTTAACAATCATTTTAGATTTATTTTGTAGGAGTTTACTTTTAGAACTACAAGTTAGTTGAACTATTTGAATAATGTGTGCTCTAGTTTAGGTTGGCATGCTCTATTTTGGGTTGTGCATATCCTATTTTTTGGGAGCTATTAACTGAAGATGCAACCTCTATAAAAATCACCAAGATGTAATATTTGAAATGGCCTCTAAAATGTAATTTGGGCTAAAATTTATGTGTTTCTGTTATTGCACATGTTTTAGAGACTACATATAGAAGGGTGAATAATGTTTTTATCATGTAGCTAGTTAAAAGTTAAAACCATAGAAGAAGATAATAATATCAGTGGATGCATAATTCACAATACATCCATATGAAAGTTGGTTCATTCAATTTCCTAGTTTACCTACATCATTATTTAAGGATACTCATTCTTTCTTAGATGCTTTCGAGGTACCCCACTAATAAAATGATGTCGTAGAATCCCATCAGGTTTCACGGCATTGCATAGAAGAGGAAGTATGAATTTGTCCTATATATTGGGCATTATGAATGTAATGTTGTGCCAAATACTAGAGCATCAGATGGATAATTGCAAACACTCGGATTGAAACCACTTGGGTTGAATAGACCCAGTTATGATCCTATTGTTACTGTTCACACATCGCCCCATTGCAAATGGTGACCCTCGCTTTTTGCTATGAGTATGGTGTTTTTGGCTTTCATTCTTGGTAGTTTTTGGCTCAATCTGCTAAGGTTCCCAAATTTTCAAGTGAAATTTGGTGAAATTTGGCTAAGACTACAAAAGAAGTATTCTCCAACTTTGGCTCCTAGAATGGAAACTGTGAGTTTCTCAATGAATTGGGTAAAGTGTGAGAAGCAATTGAACTCTCAAACTCTCAAAGATGTCAATGATGTTTTGAACATTTTGACATACTTATTATTTTTAGAAATTTGTATTTTAGTATGTCTTTTTTAGTGAGTTTTATTGCACTGCAAAATTACCTTATTTTGAGTTTGGAAGTACTTACTATTTTTAGCAGTCTCTATTTTTAGCGAGTTCCAATGTGTCTCTGATTGGCCTAATTTTGTGTTTGAACAAACTTACTACTTATAATAAGTTTATTTTTGCTAGGTCAATTCTAGTAGCTAATGAGCTCTAGTTGAAGAAAAGGGTATCCAAATCTATATCTGGAATTGTGATCAGATGATCCAATTGGTCTAAAATGGACCAAGTCTAAGAACGTTAAAAAATGGAAAAGCATGATGAAAATGGTTATGTCTGAAGAATGTTCCTTAAATGAAGTATAAAAAATACTTCCTAAAAAGCATCAAAAAGAGAAAAGAAATTTAAAAAGCACTAAAAATCATATACCTCTGCACATATTCTAAAATTGGGTCAACGTGCAATACATTTCTTTTTTTAACAAAAGCATGAGAAAAAGGCAAATATCTTATACATGGGAACATGTTCAATCATTGGGTGAGCTCCAACTTCGAAAGTAATGCAAGCGAGCTGAGTTGGGAAAGCAATGCAAGCGAACCAAGTTGCAAAAACAAATCATTGGGTGAGCTCCAACTTCGAAAGTAATGCAAGCGAGCTAAGTTGGGAAAGCAATGCAAGCGAACCAAGTTGCAAAACAATGTAAGAGAATGCAAATGAGCCAAGTTGGAAAGAAATGCAAGTGAGCCAAGTTGGAAAGAAATGCAAGTGAGCCAAGTTGAGAAAGCAATGCAAAAGAGTCGAGTTGGGAAAGCAATGCAAGCGAATGCAATGAACCGAGTTGAAAAAGCACAGGAAATGAGCAAAAATGGCTAAGAATAGGAAGAATATGCATGGAGAAGTAATAAAATACATGAAACCCAAGTTCAAAGAAGGGAGAGAAGTCAAAAAAAATTTCCTAATGTTTGAAATCCTCCTGCAATGATCCTCCTATAGTGCAGTGCTCAAATGCACTATCTTGCTTTGTTGCCCAACTTATCTCACGTTCATGATGTTTTTCATGTTTTAGTACTTAGATAATATATTCTAAATGTTACACATGTTCTTGACTAGAATAATGTACAGGTAGAGGATGGGCAGCTGGATTTGGAGCTCATTTGCACGTAGCAAGAGTTGACCCTCAGGGATCGCACCATCGAGCAGGTAAGGGTCCAATGAGACCCTACTGATGAGTCATCAGCGACTTGGGAGGATGCAGCGAGATTACGAGATTTATATCCCTATTTGTTTGGAGGCTTCCAAGAGTAAGCCTAATTTTAGGGGAGGTGGATGTAATACCCACCGATAGTTTTTTTTATTATTATTTTATATTACCAAACTTTTTTAGGCCACTTTCATGTGTGCGTTGATTATTTTAGCTTTATTATGTATTTTTGGATGTATGACATTACATGGTGATTTGATATTGGATAGTTATGAGATATCATATATTTGTAGTTAGATGATTTTAGTTACTTTTATGATGATTTTTTATATGTTTAAAGTAATCATCAACATTTTACTCATCGCACAAAGCATTTAAAACATGTTCCTCGTCTCGGTTGTCATTAACTTTTGTGTGGAATATGATTGGTGGACAATAGTGGTGTAGATAACCCTACTAAAATGAGTAGGTGAACCTACGTGGGGTAATTTCTAAGGTGTTGGAATGAGTAAGATCCTCCTATATTTATTCCATGATGGTCATGGACACGTAATCTTATCGTCTTACTTCTTGTTTGACGGTTTTGTGTGTTTAGTCACAATAGCACTAACACTAACCGTAGGTGTCACAATACAACTAACCCACATAAAAAAATAACCTAACAGTTACCCTAACACTAACCTTAACTTTAACAATAACACTAACCTTTACCATAATAGGAGCACAAACAATAACAATAATCTTAACCGTAATAATAACACAAACCCTAACAAAATTCTAAAATACAACTTAACAATTCCCCTAACACTAATCTTAGGTGTAGCAATAACACCATTTAAAGAAAATATGTTATGCCCCCAGTCGTGAATCTCTAACAGTTACCCTAACACTAACCTTAAGTGTAACAATAACACTAACGTTAACTGTAATACCAGCAATAACCGTAATAATAACATGAACCTGAAAAAACTTCTTAAATGGAACCTAACGATTCCTGTAACACTAACCTTAGGCGTAACAATAGCACTAACACTAACCGTAGGTGTTACAATACCACTAAACCACATTAAAAAAATAACCTAATAGTTACCCTAACACTAACCTAAGTGTAACAACACTACTAGCCTTAATTGTAATATGAGCACTAACCCTAACAATAACCTTAACCATAATAATAACACGAACCCTAACAAACTTCTTAAATGGAACCTAACAGTTCCCCTACCACTAACCTTATGTGTAAAAATAGCACTAACACTAATCGTAAGTGTCACAATAGCACTAACCCACATAAAAACACCTAATAATTACCCTAACACTAACCTTAAGTGTAACAATACCACTAACCTTAATCATAATATAAGCACTACCCCTAACAATAACCTTAACCGTAATAATAACATGAAACCTGACAAAAATCTTAAATGTAACCAAAAAAACAAACTAAATTTACTTAATAATATCATTAACAATAACCCTATTTAAAACATATAACCTAACCATTACGCTAACACTAATACTTGTTGGCATGTCATGTTTTGGAGTACTAGAAATCATCTAAGGGTTGTCATTCATGGCAACACTTATGATAATATGATCGCATGTAGTGGAGATTGCAACTAGATTCACAGTCATGAAAATGACTAAGTCCAGAATCAGGAAAATAAGGTACAGTGCTATTGTTTTAATTGTTATGAGTATGGACACAAAAAGGTAGATTGTAGAAAACCAGATCAATCCAGGTATAAGCAAGACTATATCAGAGAAGAAACTGCAGCAAAGATCACATGTCAGAAATGCAACAACTTTGGGCATACAACAAGGTACTGTAAGTTGCAGACCAGTCAAGACAAAAGAAGACCACCCATCTGTTACAAATGTAATAATCCAAGTCACATTGCGAAGTTTTGTAGATACAATGGAGATAACAACAGAAGAGGACCAAGAAGATCTAATGAACCAGAAACACCACCACCTATAGTCATAAGGAAAAATATTACTGATAGTGGTAAAAGCTTAAATGATTACATAAGTGAAAACAAGAAATCGGAGAATGAGAAGCTATGGCAAGTAAAAGTTATAAATAAGGCAGTGGTTCAAGGAGAGATAGCTTGTGATGCTGTGTCTTCGCATGATGAATTTTTTGAGGCATCAACCTAGAAGGCCTCATGGCCTCATGGGGAGCAATGGATACAAACAACAGAATTTATCCAGCCCCTGTATAAGTAAAGTAAGGTCATGCGAGCTTGTATATGATATGTACAGATGTTTTCAAATATGTGGATGAGATCGCAACACTTAAAGATCCATCTTTTGTGTTCGCAAGTTTTGCATTGATTAGACGACATGCGAAGTTGAGCTACCAGAGTTTAATGCTCACACTCAGCTTGCGAAGGATAAAAGACTTGAGAAATCTTATTTACACACCATTTGTTGATCAGCAATCAAGGAGAGCAGAAGTGTGAAGGCAAAGCAGCAATTGAGCTAAGTGATCTTGCGTTCGCGTGAAATCAATCATCGGATTCAAGTGTTCAAGGTATTTAGACCAAATCTTTTACAGTAATTATGGATGCACCAGTAATATATGATGTTGTAGACAGACCTAGGTATAAGTTCAAACGATATCCATACAAATCCTGTGAGGATGATCCGGAGGGAGCGTTTTCTCAAACTCCCGTAGGCATTCTACACGTAGAGGATATTAGGGCATACATTCACTGCAAATACGAGTCCATTGGGGATGCAAACATTTATAGTGAGCTGGACAGTATGACTGAGGCTGACGGATCCTTTGTAGAAGAGTTCAAACATCTGAAAGATCAATCAATCCTTAACTTAACCCATCTCGCAGAATTCTCTAAGGTCAAATGGTTTAAGATCATTCTTACCAATTCTTGTGGATTGGTGAGCAACTTGTAAAGACCTGTGCTTCAGTTTTTGAAATTTTGAGAATACCTTTGCCATTGATGTCAAAGGAAGAGGAAGAAAAAGGGAAATGAGGAAGAGAAGAAAATAATATAAATAAATAAAAAGGAGAAGAGAAGGAGAAGAAGGAAGTTGCTTTGTGACACTTAATCATTTTTCTTAGTGTTGCCATCAATGCCAAAGGGAGAGATTGTTGGCATGTGATGTTTTGGAGTATTGGAAATCATCTAAGAGTTGTCATTCATGGCAACACTTATGATAGTATGATCGCATGTTGTGAAGATTGCAAGTGGATTCACAGTCATGAAAATGACTAAGACCAAAATCAGGAAAACAAGGTACAGTGCCACAGTTTTGGATAGCGATGAAGAAATACAAGGTATTATGGCTTGGGTGAGCCCACAATAGTGGGTTACACTTTTTTGCCTAAACGGACACTAAACTCTACATTTTGAAAAACAAATTCAAATTCGAATGAATATTGTCATTAAACCGTTTGAAATCAGAAGATGAAGTAAATTAGAGTCTTTTAGTATTTTCTATCTAGATGCTAAATATATTTTTTATTTTTATTTTTGAATTTATTTGAATGGTTTTTTCTTTCTCCCACAAAAACTAGTATGTTGCTAAAAACGTCATTTTCAAAGAGTTACATTGTTTTCATAAAGCATAAATTTTTTTCTAAAATATATATCAATGTACTTCTTTCTAATTTAGTTTCATAACATCCATACGGAGGGCATGCAATTGGTTTGACAACATTATCATGATTATTGCATATTTTATTAATGTTTGAAGTTGACTAAACCGTAATTTTGACATACCTTGACTACATAGCTTATAATTTGTTGTGTATTTTTCCAATCTCATTTTTATTTTTTTTTATAGAAAGAGAACTTCAATACCTAGGGCATAGATATTTTTTAGAATTTTTTTTCTCTCATTTACTATTTTTCCATAAGCGTCAAACAGAGGTAGACATACGATGAAATATCTATATTTAGTAAAACTAAAAATACAAAGTCATAATAAAATTAATATATATTAACATTATAATCATTTGAAATATTTTTCTTAGTAGTACCTTACTACATAGATAGGTTTTTCAAATGGATTCATTTGATCTTCCAAAAAATAAAGTTGAAGTGATTTTTTGTCAGCATTTTAATAAGTGCGAAGGAGACTCCATTTTAGGTATGAATAAGGAGTATAGATGTTATATCAATGTTTTTTGTATCTAAGAGGCTTTGAGCTAACCATTTGTAATTGATTCCTTCAAATTGAACCTCTCAAGGCTAAAATCATCATATTTTATTAAAAATGTGTTATTTCCGCAAAAATCAGCATGTCTAAAAAAGTGTAACTCACTATTGTGGGGTCACCCACTTGTGAAGTTAATTGGAGGTATTTTGGTATACTTACATGCTTTAGTTAATATCGCATGAGTTCTGGATATCTGGTGTGTGAGATACAGTGTTCGGAAGGTATGCGAAGACAGTAAAACAATATATCAGGGTACATGAACAGTTGCAAAGATTAAGGACAGTATAATGGATATGGTAACGTGCTAAGTCAAGCAAATAAAGTATATTGCCGACTCTTTGGTAATACAAGAGCACTGACTCTATGAATATCATTTGCACAAGTTTTTATTATGTTTTGTATGTCAATTATGAAGCCGACTGGAAGGCTATTTTTGTATAAGTATAGATTGTTTTTGTGAAAGAAAAGTGTGGCGATATGATGATGAAATAAGTTTGTGAATACAAGAGCAGAGTTCAGATGCGAGATCAGAAATAGGCAGAGCTACAACTAGAACCATCTAAGCAAAGATAAGTGCTTGTATTGTTCCCTCCTTGAGAACTATTTTGGGACAAATTTTGATTGTAAAGAGCAATGTGCTCATCACCTTTAACTGGGTGTTTTATATGCCCTTAACAAAGTTTTTGTAATCCTCTAACAAGGAAATGTACTATGTAATATTCAACTCCTAACAAGGCTAGATCTCCTAACAGGGACATCATATTTTAGTGCATATTTGTGGGTACCATCCCCACCGAAGTTTTCCCTTTAACCAAGGTTTCCTCGAGAACAAATCATGGTGTCTTGAGTAATGTGTTATGCCTATATGTTCTTTTTATTTCTGCATTACTTTGGATTGTTTTTAAATGTTTAAAGTTGAAAGCAAAGTTTTGTAATACTGATTCACCCCCCCTCTCAGTATTACCTAATCCTAACAATACTAACCTTGACTATAACAATAGCACTAACCTTAACCATAATTGGAGCAGTAACCCTAACAAATTTCTTAAATGTAACCTAACAGTTCCCCTAACACTAACCTTAACTCTAGCAATAGCACTAACCTTAACCATAATAGGAACACTATCCCTAATAATACCCTAAACCTTAACAATATGACTAACTTTAACCGTAATAAAAGCAGTATCCTTAACAAATTTCTTAAATGTAACCTAACAGTTCCCCTAACACTAACCTTAACAATCTAACTAACCTTAATTGTAATAGTATAAGGAACCCTAACACTAACCCAAGCATTATCTTAATACTAATTGTAAATGTAATCCAACCCAACCATTACCATAGCAATAACCCTTACACCATTTATTTTCAAAAAATATTAAATATTAAATGTCTTTCATGTTGTGTTGCGACTGCTACTAGCTTATATATACCTATATATATAATACACCAAGAGTAATCCTTCTCAAGGTGCCTATTTTCATCAAATTACTAGGTTTGTGTGGGTTAGGGTTGATGAAAATAGACGCCTCGAGAAGAATTAATCTCAACGTATTATATCTACATAGGTATATATAAACTAGTACTATACAAATAGAAACTTCTATTTGTAATAAAAAGTATATAAAATTTTTTTTGAAGTTATAAATGCAAAAATCTCAAATAAATTAAAAGTATATCTAAACTCACATATTTTATTTTAAAATTAATAAATTAATAAAAATATATAATAAAAATAAAAAATATATTTTAAATTAGTAGAAAAAGATTTTAAATCATATACTCTACTTTAAAATATTCTAAATTAATGTAAAACATATATAATAATCAAAATAGAATCATATATATTATAAAATAACATAATTTATCATACATATCATATATTATTAAATAAAATACAAAACTATTTAAAACAAATTTTGATTGTTTATTAATAAATTTAAATGTCATACTTACATTTTATAAATATTTACTGTGTCAATTCATACGATCTAATAATTTCATTTTGTCAAATACATTTTTAAAATGCAAAAACGGCCAATATGACCATCAAATTTCAAGTCTGGTATTGATCTTCAAACGGCTTCATGTTGGTGAATTTCTTGAAGCAAGAGTCTTTGTCTGTAACATTAAAATCTTCTTTGCGGGTTCACGCAAGCCAAGAAAAATATCTTGGGCATGATTCAGACAAGCTGGAAATACAAGAAAAAAGTTGTTAATTCTTCAGAGGACTGTTGTCGTGAAACACTATAATCCCTTGTCTAAAACTACTAAATTATTTGGTATGGACATTTCATTGGTTGAATCTTCTCAGCATGTAATATTCTTGTGTGCGTTAAAGTAGAGGTGAGACTTATTGGGAGTTTCAGCTCCAACAATCATGGATCCTTGTTCATCATTACTAAGCACAGCAGATAGATGAGACTTATTGGGAGTTTCAGCTCCAACAATCATGGATGCTTGTTCATCATTACTGTGCACAGCGCCACATAGATGAGTTTCATCGTGTCTATCATTGAATGCAACAGAGGCCAGGTCTTGGTATTTAGCGCAAGAGTTTAGACTATTCTGAGCGGTCCCTTTTGAGAATTATTTTCTTGAGAGGATTCTCTTCTCCACCAGGCAGAGCTTTGTTCACTTGCGGCAACTTGTATTGTTTCTCAATCAAGGTATTTCTGAAGATTCTGGGCATTGTAAAATCTGCTATCATATACATGGCACGTGGACCAAACACCTCACACACCTTGGCCAAATAAAGGGAAGTGAGTAGACCAAAAGCTCATTGATCCCCTACAATTTGTTCTTGTACCAATTGTGTCATCACAGTATGCAATTTGACATTCACTTCAAAATATTCCATTTTTAGAGCATGGGCCAAACGGCTCACACACATTAAGCCAAATTGAGGGAAGTCGGCAGAGCAAAAGCTGATTGATCCCCTAATCTGTTCTTGTACCAATAGTAGCATCACAACAAGCAATTTGTGATAACAATGGAGGGCATTATAGTGACAATAGACTATTGGTGTAGGCCTCATTCTTGCTAGAGATTACGACGCCCATTTGGCCCACATGCCGCTCTGAAGCAACTTAACTGCAGCTTGTTTATTTTGTCTTTTAGGGTTTTAACTGAATTGTTACTATTGGGTTTTCTTGTATTTTGGTTCTTTAATTTTTGTCAAATATGCTCGGGCTAGCATAGAGATTCCATTGTTTTTCGTATTTAGTGATTACAAATTCTTGTATTACGAATTTGTCTATAAGGGCCCTAGTAATGATATTAGGGCTTTTATTGAGGTTTCAGTTTAGCGAATTTTGATTTGAATTAGTTTTGGTTATTTGCATTGTGTTTGAACGTTGAATACTCCACCGATTGTTTATAACAATTAGAGGAAACTTGGTGACTCAATCTCAAGCCTTAAGTCGCCAAGTTGACTGAACCAAGCGAAGTTGCAGCTTAGCTGGTTATTTGTGTGTCATACAAAGGCTGAATATTGTAGCATTATCATGTAAAAAGAATTAAATAAAATATAGCCCAATATTATTCTTAGTGAAATAAAACTAGCTATTTCATTGAAACGGTCAATAGTGTTTCTAATCAAGTTAATCAACAATACAAATTCACTGGAGTGATGGCTGGGCAATAAGATAAAACACGAGTCATCGCAGAGCAATTTCTATGTATGTACAGACATATTTAGCAAGTAGCATTAATGTTTGCATAAACATATCTATGGTATTGTAGGCGACATTAACTTTAAGGGCATTTGAGAACTAAAACATTTTCTGATAGGCCAGGTGGAAAGGTTAGAACCCTAAAACTTTGAAATTGAAGTGTTTTTTGTTCGTTCATTTCATACCTGAATCAGGACTGTAGTTAGATCACTGACAAAGAATGGAACGGGAAGGAGTTGTTTGGATCATATGAAATAGAAGTATTTTAATAAATGCTTTCATAAGAGTGAGAAATGAGTTTGTCAACATGAGAGACGGTAAGTTGCTCGAAATGTTATTGACTCATTCTATGGTTTGGCAAACTCCAATTTTTGTCAATAAAGTTTGAGGTGCATCCATCATAATCTTACATTTTCAAAAAATATGTTCCAAGATATATTTGTCAAGCCCATAAATCTGATACTAACTTGGCCTCTTGAAATAGGCTTTTCTAGCGAACATTTTCTAAATGCTGCATTTTTAAGTAGTTTTTAGAGTGCGTATCTGGTAAGAAGTCCCAATATGCTTTGATGTTCATCATGGGGATTTATGTCATCTGGCTGGTCGGTTGACGAAAGGAGAATATCAGGCAGAATGGAGGTTGATTGCACCAATAGTGGAGCGAAATTCATGGAGGCACCAATCAGTGTATCGTTTCAGGACTTGGAAAAAAATGTGTTTCGGCATAGGCCCTATTTTCAAAAGCTTGTGCCCAATGCCAATCTATATGCAGATGAAAACTATAGCACACCGCTTTTGTCAATACAGGTACAACAAGATAAATTATGATATTGTTATAAGTATTCAATTGTGTAGTTCTGGATTTAAATTCATTGATTCATGTATTATGAGTACTAGTTCATAAGAACCTATTTTTTATGAGAATAAATGGTACACTTAGCATTCATGTTGTATCTAGGTGGTGCTCACAAAGGTTAAGCACACTTGAGTTAGAGTAGTATTGGAATGGGTAACCTCCTAGGAAGGTCCACTACACCGCCTTTCTCAGCATCACCTAGATGTAATGAGTGCTAAGTGTTGGAGGAGATGGGTTTTTGTGAGCCACTACTCAAAACATGGGTCAATAAGGTTGGTGTGAGCATTACCTGAGGCTGAAATGAAAACATGGGTCAATAAGGCTTTCGTGAGCATTACCTGAGGCTGAAATGAATGCTAAGTGTAGCATTTATTTTCATGAAAGAAGTTTTTGTGAACCACTACACATGAAACATGAGTCAATGAATTTGACTCAAAAACCACACAATAGAATTTTGATAGCAATATGTAATCTCAATAGAATTCTACTCAGAAAACGAGTATCAAATTGCTCCATTTGAAGGATTTTTGGTTGTTTTAGTCCACAGCATTTGAGGAACCCGGGTTGTGCATTGGAATCAATCTGTGGCACGTTATAGCAGATGGAACTTCGTTTTACCATTTCATGGCATCCTGGGCAGAGTGCAGCAGAGGCATCCCCATTTCTAAACCTCTTCAGCACAACAGAACAGTCTTCAAACGAGAATATAAGAAATCCCAATCAATTTCCTACAGAGTCCATGAAAAAAGTGTTGGGATTGCAGGGGCTAAGATTTTCAAGTTTGCTCCTAAGATTTCACAGCCAGAGCACAAAAAAAGATCTCTGTTTGACAGACAGTCTACCTGAAACAGGGGAGATCTGATATACACCACATTTTGTTTCACGAAAGATCTAATACAAGAGCTGAAACAACAAACTGGGGCTCCAAGTTCTTTTGTTGCAGTATCTGCTCAGTTCTGGAGGTCTGTAATGAGAGCTCGGGAAGTGCCAGAGGAAGAAAATGTGTATTTCTTTGCCTGATTGCAGAAATAGAGTTAATCCTCTCCTACTTCCAACTTATTTTGGGAACTGCTTATCTGTGGGTGTGGCACAGGGTAAATCTGGTATACTCATCAATGCCCACATCTCCATTGCTACAGATGTTATCCAGTAGCTCATTAAATCCTGCACTGAGGAAGCCCAAATCAATCATCTGATTGATTGGGTTGAACTATGTAACAGAATATTGCTTGCAGAATCTGGGTGTGCGTATGGAACTAAGGCTATAAGTTTTCCAAGATTTTCAATATATGACATGGACTACGGGTGGGGGAAGCCTGTGGATACACAACTGGCAGACATGAATGAAATTGGAAGCATGGTTTTCTTACCTCCAAAAGATGGTGGAAAGAGTATTTCGGTCTTAACTTGTCTTCCTCAATACCAGATGGAGATCTTGAACCATCTTCTCTGTTTAGGAAAAGTTTATCCTTCTGCTAAGTTATAAATGATCTGAAACATTATTATAGATTGTAAGAAACTGATCAAAATATGAAGAAAGCAATCAATAGAATTGTTGACTGCCCAACAGAATGGTTTCAGGTTGAACAGTGTCGTGTCTTTGATTTTGCTCAGCCAGCATTATCTTTTTTCAATCATTGAATGCTTTTGTATGTTACTTTAACAATTTTGTGTTTTATAAAATGCAAGGTTTTGAGGATTATGCAATTAGCAAGGGCCAAAATCTTTGTTTGCGGTTTATGTCATAATGCATGTCTGTACAACATACATTTTTCTAGACTAAGGTGTTGTTTTTCTTAGCTGGATGATTTTACTTTAAGATGGGACAACTGTTTTATGTTTGGCATATTTTCATTTAGAAAATTATATATATATATATAAAATATTTTTTTTAAAGATTGTGCTGATTTCTTATAGATTGTGCTGATATCTTATAGACTCTCCTGTCATTTTAGAATGTTTATGGGTTTAAGAATAATAAAATATAAAATTTTGTGATAATATTTGATTTTTTGGTTCTGAATATCATTTCTTGACTTTACATATCAAAGAGACATATAAATAAACATTTTAATTAAATTAAATGCATATATTGTGTTAGATTCAATTTGAGGAAACAAGAGATATAATAGTTAGATATGACAATTTGCTTAGCCCTAAATATAATAATAAGATTTTGTGATTGACATTTATTTCATCTTTTGTTTTGATTTCTTGGCTTTGAATATCATTTTTTTACTTTTAATATCAAAGAGAGATATTCTATTTAAATTGAATAAATATATTGTTGTTAGATTCAATTTAAAGATAAGAAAAATATATTAGTTGGATATGATAATTTGCTCGATCTTGAATACAAATTCTTCAAATGTAGGGGAAGTGTCTCATAGAAATAATAAGTGTATACAAATATTATAATATCACATAAAAGATACGATCATATAGTAACTATAAGAAATAGTGCTATGTAGAACAATCATCACCATAGGAACATCATAAAGATATACCATCAACAGTCAAAACAATATCTTAACTATAAGACATAGAGTGCCTGCAGATGATTACAGCTCCACTTTGAAGCTTAATGAATGTAACTCTATATGTTTGTGAATATTCATTTGTTGATTTTAGCATCATGTATATCTTTACTAAGGTCAATGTAAATCTTGTGAGTTTTGTTTTAGCTGAACTATATCTCCATTTAATGGTGTGATATGATAAAATATATATTTCTTGAGGTTATAGTTGTCTTCAATGTTGACAACAAAGTACACTGAACTTATACTTTTTTTTTAATTGTGATGATTATTTGCAGTGCACACATTTATTTGAAGTACCTTGCTGCTTACAAACGAGTAAAGCTCCAATTTGACATTCTTTTTGGAAATGATGAGATTTCTACAACACCAACATTATAATGAAATTTAAGCGCATTGTTTACAATCAAATTCATTCTACATAATTGACAATCCAATCACTGCATGAGGATTTGACAACAGAAGCTATCAGGAAGTCATTACTATTATTAAAAATGGTAAGTTAAGCCTCCCAACCTCAGAGAATGCTTTAACATTTTATAGATCACAAGTTGGCCATTGATTGCTTTAAAAATTTCATAATTCCAATGCTCTGCAAGAACCACAATTCTTGAAGCAATCAGATATTGATTTCAAAAAAAGATTGCTCTTTTTGGCTAGCCCAAGAAAATTTTCTACTTATTGTCTAGCTATTTTCCATCCTTACTTTTCACTTTTTTTATTCTTGATTACAACTCTACCTCTCAATCACCATACAACATATATTGCTATCGGCATTACCATTGCTCTTCATTAGTACAAATGCTAATTATAATTTAATTTAATACAAAGATTATATTTTAGCCGGAGAAGTTAAATACAAAAAACTAAACATGCAACCCTAAACCAAAAAAAAAACTAACAACTGGACTTGCACAAAGGCTTACATTGTGACAGAAACTCAATTAGAATTAGAGGAATGGATATGATAAGTCTATCCAACGACAAGATCCAAACTAAAATTTGTTTTCTAAATTACAAACTGTTTGGGACTCCTCTGACGGCCAATCCGCGTTTACTGTTCACTCATCTTGAATCTCTATTCGCAGTGCTACAAAGATCTCATCTTGAATGAAGCGTAGTCTACATATGCAGTTGTGCATGTAAATTCTATTGAAGCAAATGAGTGCACGATATTTCTTTTGTTTTCGTTAATCTAAGAATCTGTCGCATCTCGCTATCTACAGTATATTGCCTTTTTGAAGATACTGATAAGTTGATAACTATATATGACTCACATGGAAAAGCTAAAACAATGCCAAAGCCTTTTTCAGCATCATCCTGTGAGAAGTACCAAATCCAATGGGAAAAGAATAAATGATGGAGCTCGATTTTAAACCCAAACAAAGAAAAGGAAAAAGGATTAATGTTTTGAGAAAATGTATTAATTACAGCGGTTGTATATGATTCGATTTCAACGAATGTTTAGAGGGAAAAAGATTCAATATCTAAATATATTTTATTGGTTGTGATAGGAGTTGTTAATTTAATATCTATATTTATTGATTCAATGTTCAATTTTTTTGATATTATTGCATCAATAGTTTTGACTTTAAATTTGTTATTGTTAGGATGACTAGTCATAATTGATTGAAATGTACTCTTATTTGCAAAAAGAAACCAATAGCATGATACCACATCAGCTGCCCAAGTATGGGTGTCCCTTTTGGTCTCATTATTTTTTGGGGCTGTTTTGGACACCAAAGCAAAAAGCATGCTGATGTGGCATCATATTTGATGATGTGTCCTTAAACCTTAGCTATAAGCACGGGACTTGTTAGGTAAGCTAGTATAAAAAATTGAGAGCGATTTGAAATTTCCACTTAGAATTTTACAAAATACGAAATTAAGATGCTCAACTACTAAATCCTCAGTACATAAACTAGAATATATTCCATTAAATTCTTATAGTGCTCTTCCTCCTTTAATAGTATGAATAAAAACACCAGATTTATGTACTTTAAATCATCCTACTGCCTCAAACGACATGCACACAAGTGTTGTTTCAGCACTCAGCAGCCCCAAACTCCAACATAGCCCTCACAAACTTCACAACCGTAAAACTCACTTAGCCCAGGATCACAGCCTTTAAACTTTCAGCCTACAGCAGTTACAAATCCCAATAACCCTAAGAATTCCTAAAAGCTCCTCTGATACTATAATATAGAAGTAAGCTGAATTGATTTTGTTTATGATAGCAATATATTTATATAGCATTTCAAATTACTTCTATTTCACAATCAATAAACACTAATTATTTTAGTTCATTCTATCAACTCTTACTATTGAAAATTAGAGAAAAATAATAGAACTGCAAAAGCTAATAGAGGAAAAGATCTAATAGTCCCACATATTAATTTCGGGTATCTACAGATCTTAAACCGTATGTTGGAATTCAACAATTTTTTCCTTATGTCTCTATATGTGAGTTAACTACTTAAAGCTAAGGTTTCATTTTTTGAGTACTCACGGGATGAAAAATGCTAGTACTTCTGGCCAAATGTCACAATAGTGATTACAACATGTCCCAATAGTGGTGCACAAATGGGCCAATTAACAACCAAAAAAAAAAAAAAATGATCGACTATTAATACATGTGAGATTAACTATTGATACAAGTGTTATCCTTTTTGAAACTCCTTTAGTATTAGTAAATTAGAAGGTCAAAATGACAAAAGAATCACAATTATTGAACTTCCTAACTGAATCGTTTCCCTTACAATACAATACAAACACGATGTAATACAGATCTGAGCCAAGGTTCCCCTAAAACTAGCATGTAAATAAACATGTCATCCATCAAGTCCCGTTGCCCTTTCTTGGGCCCAGCTTTAGATAAGTTGAAGTTAAAATGATGTTTTATACTCATATAAAATAAATGGGTGAGTGTACCAAACCTGGAGATTGGTCCCTTGCTGATGTAGTCACAACACATGACTGCCCCTTCCACTATGACCTGAACTGCTTGGCCTAACCTTTCGGTCTCTCCGGGCAGAGCTTCCTTGAATCGCTTAAGATCTTTTGAAAGGTAAATAATTTTTTCGAGAAGCCCCATACACTCGGAGGCATTAGATGTTACAGTCACACATCTCTCCAGTGCAGATGCAGCCACAGACAGTCCCAAGAATACCCAGTGGGCTTCTCCCACCTTCTTCAGCCCTTCCAATGCTAAGCGTCCCATTTCCTTAGCAATATCCTGACAAGACGAACTTATTGTCAACTGTAATATTCAATAGCTATAACTCAACTAACGCTTTGGAGAAAGTTAAAGAGCAGTACCGTCTTAGATAGTTTATCAGCTTCTGATGAAATAGTGTCTACAAATTTGGCAGCCAGACTTGTAGTGCCAGCTACGGAATCCAACAGAGAGGAGGAGGTAGATGCTTTTTCTGGTATACCCTGCAATTGTCAACACGCGCCTCATCAGTTAAACATTGAGCAAGATATCAACAAGGAATATTGTGTGAATGGTTGGGGTTTACCTTGATCCTCTGTAGCTGATCTTCAATGACGTTCATGAGGAGATCGATTTGATCAGGTGAACTAACTTGCTCAATGCTAAGAATGAGGGAATCGATGGGCAGAGGAGGAGATGAAGTGGGTATCTGAGGAGGTGGAGGAGGAGAAGATGAAGTGGGTAGAGGAGGAGGTGGGGGAGGAGATGATGAAGTGGGTCTCTGAGGAGATGCTTCAGCATCATCAGAAGCGCAGCACTGGCAAGTGTTACCCATGTCTGCGGGGGATTGCTAACAAAATTATGAAACACGAACTGATTAATAAGCTGAAGGGTTAACATATTTCCTTTCTTTTTCATTGGCTGATGACAGCCTCCGCCCCATTTTGGAAAAAAAAAGCTGTTGAGTGAAGGGAAGTATGTTGTCGTATAAAAGCCGCTCTTTTTCCTTGCAACTTCCGTTCAACATAGTTGTCGTGTCAAACCTCGCAACTTGCTGGGGAAGTGGGTACGGAGAGCACTCGATGCTTGTGCCTTAATTTGGCGCATTTTATTTTAAATAAAACAAATAATTATAAACTAATATTTATACAGCCAAAAACCTTTTAAATTGCACGTTAACTTTTCCTTTGTACTTCTTCCACCATGTTTCTCTTCCGCAATGCAGTGTCATTATCGTCTTGCACAAGTGGTGTGTATTTGTGTTGACTAATTCGTCTAGAAGGAGGTTTTTAATTTTACTTTTCATACGAAGGATTTTTAATTCCGATTTCCAAAGGGAGAGATATCACTATTTAAACTTTCGTACCTCTGAGCGCAATAAATACATTCAGCGCAAGTGACGAGCGAAGACAAAAGATGTTTGGGCCCTACAAGCATGTCCCAGTCTCCAAGGTACAGTTGGTCCAGACATAAAAGAGAACAACGCTAAGCTATGAGTGGTCAATAGTTTAATTTAGGTGGTTATTTGTCCATTATATACGTCTCTACTACTCTCTAATATATCCAATTTATCTTCCTCCCAATCCATCAATATTCATTTTGTTTTCCATATGTTTCTTAAAGCAAATGATTATTGATAAAGGTAAGATTTTTTAAACTTCTATTTTCTCAGCATTTTGTTAAAGGATATTTGGTGCAATGACTAAGTTTATGTTGTAAGCATTTAAGTGATATTGAGTTCAAATATTTTCCAATTCAAAAAATAACAAAAAATCTTTCCTTGGCATTCTCATTACTTTTATGTATTCTTTTTACTTTGTTGTGTCTCTTAAATAGTTGAGAGGACTCACTAGTTGAGTATGTTCTAATATTCATTATAGCAAATATTGATTTAATGCCCAATATTTTATATAATATTGTACCAATAGTTGTGACTTTAAAGTTATTAATGTTGATAATGACTACCCATAATTGAATAAAATGTATTCCTTAAATCATTAAAAGTAATCAATCATGTGATTCTACATCAACACGCCAATAAAACATCAATTAGTACACAAGTATCACTCTTACAATTATTTTTGAACTGTTTTGGACACCTTGGAAAATGCATGTTGATGTGCCCTTGAAACCTTGATTATAAGCAAAGGACTTGCCAAGCAATATGCTATAAAAATTTAGGAGTGATTTGAAATTTTCAAGTAGGATTTTGAGAAGCATGAAGTTAGGGTGCTCAACTATTAGGATCTCTCCCCTACTAGGTGTGACTGGTAGTGTAGAGGTTCTACCCATATTATGGCTTTATTTGGCTCCATCAAGCACCTACCACTCAAATAACTAATTGGATAGACCATCGTATTATAAAAGGTGTTATAGATTACATAAACACTTGTGTGACTTGGAACCCATGTGAAGTCGGAGAAAGAAACTTAATACTGCATCACTCCATTCTAAATGACTATTATTTGTGTGGGCATGCATGGAATCCAATTTAAAAATGCTAACTTGAATTCCTCAACCATGTTGAGTAAAAAGTTCATGATTGTACGAGAAACGATGCTTGTTATCATGTACCTACAAAGATCATCAAGAGTTGCAACTAATTTCAACAATACATATTTCTACAAATGACATTATGAAATAAATGCCTAGCTATGGTAATGAGAGATTTATGTTTGTTTCCAATATTGGCATGTTGTGATGGTTAAGTTGTTGTGTTGTTGTTCTTGCCATCAAGGTTCAAATCTCATTGGGGATGAGGTCCACCATTTGTGGTTTCACCAGTTCATAGCTCCGAGTCAAAGCATTTACCCCTCTTTAAAACAAATAGATTTATGTTCCCAACCAATTTGTGGTTTCCATATGGCAAGAAAATATGAAGTGTCGTCTTGTTTTTTCTTGGCCTGTAATTCTCAACTACATTTGAAATATTCTACAAAATGTGAGCATCATTCAAAGACATGTCATCATATACTTAGTTACTTCTTTATTGGTGTTGATTCCAATAGACATGTTATAGGACTTAATGGTGAACTCTCAACACTCCAAGAATAAGTGTTAGACCAAAATATATTCCACAAGAGAGAAAAGGGAAAGAATAGGTTATTGATTATGGATGCTTGAATGGTTAATTGAATATGAAATATAAATGGGATTCTTACTTATAAAGACAAGGTTGAGACATAATAATAGACAAAGTTATGACATGTATCTTAATCCTATATTATGAGACAACTAAAATGTCAATTATTAAATATCCTAAACAACTAGAATTAAATGTCAAAAGGTAAGATAAGATCTTATGACAACTAACACCTTTTTAGAAAGATTATCTAGGAGGGTGGCTTCAAGAAGTTGAGTCCCACTTTCTGGCAAAAAGTGGAAGTGTTTTCCATATTTTTCAAATTTTATGTTAATTGATGTGAAGATTTGAGGCACTTAAAGATTGAATTTCAAAAAACTTTAGTAATGGAAAATGTAGTGCTTAGAGTCTACTTTTAAAATATGTAATTTGTTTCAATACTCTCATGGTAGAAATTGTATTTTAGTACGCATGTTTAGAAACCACTTTTTAAAAATATTTGTTTCAGAACCATACCACGCACATGTACGACCACCCTATTTTGAAGTAAATAAATATTTTGTTGTGAATCCTTCTAGAGAAAGGTACCTAAAATGCCAAAGATTGATGAGAATATTTTTTTATTGAATATATTTTTATTAATTTTTAATTGACAGTAAAGTACATTTTTGAAACCTCTAGTGTACAACCATCATAATTTGATGAAAATTTACTCTCTTTTTTTAAATTTCTTTTTTTATCTTGAAGAAAATTCTATGTAGATTAATGCCATATAATTCATTTTTCAAAAAATGTAAAATAAAAAAAGTTATTAAAAATTTTATTTTATATTTCAAGTTTAGGTACCACTTTGGCTTAATAAATATTGTAAAAATGCTAAAATTAGTTGTATCACTATAAAATTTATATTTTTATAATCTGTGCAATACAAAATTTAATGGGTTTTCTTTTCATCAAAAAATCCATTCAGGAAGGCCTCTAAAATATTATGACAAGGCGAAAATTTTATATTCCAGTGCCTTAGCCATATTTTTTAAGGCCCAAGCATAGGCTTGGTCCCACCGATCTTGTCCTAAATCGAACACCAAGGTAGTCGTACGGTGGCCACTTTTAGTTTTAAGAAACAAGCACCCATTTTTTGAAATTCAAAAATGGGTGTATGTTTCTATCTAGACCGTCGAGACAGATATGGGCACCCAATTTATAAATGGGCACCCATTTCACTTAAATAATGGGTGCTCGTTTCTTAAAGACTCGTTGTAGACAAAAAATAAGATTGTGGGCTTGATCTCAATGATTGATAATTATTCAATCATCTTTTTGACCGATTCATACTGCAGAAAGAATAATTTGAATCAACATTTCTTTTCTTTTTTTTGGGGATGTGACATGAAGAGAATCCTTTGAATTCAAATTTTGGTGTAAACATGGGATCAAAGCAATACAAAAAGAGGAAAAGGAAGGTTCTGACAACTAAGGAGGTTGCAGAAAATAGAGAGGAGGCAAAATGACAACAAGAATTTGAGAATTGAATAATGTTGGAGCATTGAGTTCAACAATCTTTTCAGAAGAGGATATTGAGGATACCATGATGGATGTAGAGGTTGAAGAAGAAAATACAATTAAAAAAAATTCAGGGGCATCTTCTTATTCAATTTTGGATACAGGTATGTCTTCACAGCCAAATGTAACTTATTCTGATAAAGAATTTGATTTGGTAGAAGCAGGTTACTCTTTAAACGATTTAGATTTTCTTGCTGAAAATAGAGTAACAGATTTTATTGCACATCAAACACCAAAAATTAGTTTAATATTAATCATAATGATAAAGGAACTAAATATCAAACTCTAATTGATAGTGAAATTCAAACCCTAATTGAAACACCAATTGAGAAAGAAACCCATTTGAATGATAGTGAAATGAATGAACAATTTTAAATTAAAAGTGATGTACTAGAAAATCTGCATGGTTTGGTTTTATGGAGACAGATTAGGACATACGCGACTAGATTGTTTAGACAATTTTTTTATAATAAGAAATTTGGGTTTCAATGTCAACTAATGTTATAACTAATTAAAATGACTAAAATGCGAAGAGTGATGAAGAGGTTAGGCATTTATGTGAAATCCAAGAAGAAGGACGGGTCTCTAAAAAAAGTTGTATCAACTGTTTCTAGTGCCCTTGACACAATTGGAAAGAAAATTCATTCTAAAGATGGGAATGTGGCACAAAAAGCAATAACAACAACTTTAGTATACAAAATTACATCTAATAAAATAATGATGACAAACATAAGTGGATATCTTAAAATTCATCATAAAACTTTAGCAAGAGTTTTAAAGAGAAGAAGAGTTAACTTTGAAAGTGATTGGGCAAACCACTCGTGGAGCTTTAGTGGCAGACTCCTGAGGTCTGACATGAAACGTACTGGTGAAGTCAAAGATTTGATAGAAAAAAATTGGCACGATAATACAAGAGTATCACCTAATGCTAGAGATGTTCTTAAATTAAGAGTCGGATCAAAAATTTGTGATCCACATCCAAAACACCTTTTGGATATGTCTCAAATTGAATTGTATTAAAAAATTTGGATGATAAAGGTGTTAACTATTAGTATTAGTCAATAATCTTTTGAAAAATGTAAACCATGGTATGCAAGGATTAACAAGGAAAGAGTCACGTGTTGTTGCAAAACTCATGTTCAATTTTGTTATCATTATGATGTATTTTGATCTATATATTCTACCATGCATACTAATGAAATTTTGTAGGAATGTGGTATAAATATACCACCTCAAACTATAAAAGTGTTTATATCTGGTTTTTTTTGTAACCCACCTAATGAGAAACTTTTTTCTTTTGAATGCATGTGTTTATGGTGTATGTGATGTATGTGGCAAACTTTCATTATTAGATTAATGTTTGCATGAAAATATTTCAATTGATTTTGGACAAAAATTAGTTGATATAAAAAGATGTAAAACTATTGAGTATCTATTGAAGGATGAGAAGGTTGGAAGACAATGTGATCTAATTATTGAAAAGGTTAGTTTTCATGCATTTATGAATGAATTCAAGAGTAAGGTTATACCTAAATATGTTAAACACTCTCAAAATGCTAGATGGCTTGATGGACAGTTTCACATATGAAATAATACATTTCTAATTGGTAGTATACTTTCAATCATTGAATTTGTAGAGAACTACATGCTTGCACCACAAGATGAGATCCAACCATAATATTATAATTTAGTGCAAGTAGTAATTTTTGTTCATATTGTTTATAGGCATGCACCTGATAGTACAAAAGGGGATCGAAATTCTTTGAGAGAGCACCATTTCTATATGAGTGATAATAAATTACACTCATCAGAGTTTGTCCAATATTGTTTTAAGACCTTTTATGAACATTTAAGGGAGAGAGAAATTCATATAACACAACATCTAATATGGTCATATAATTGCACAAGGAAATTCAAGAATGCTAGAATATTTTATTGAATGAGTAGGACACATAAGCAAATTAATATCCAACATATTGGTATTTCTTTTGAGGGTGGACACGAGAAAGGACACGATGGTGTCGGTGCATGTGTTAAGAGAGCCCTCTGCAGAGGGGTGAACCCACAAAAGTGAGTCCCACTTTTGGGGATGACCAAATTTTGGTTAGGCCCAAAAATTCAATTTTTAAGGTATTTGCCCAAAGTAGGGGTCTTCGCACAAATACAAACTACCTCTTGGCACAAAGACCCTGACATGGGGTACTTCACGCGAAGGGATGACGAGGTCTTTGGGCGAAGACTCCCTTCGCACAAAGACCACATAGGCTGGATTTACTACAAATTCTTGGCATATGGGTGTCATTTTTATAGTTACTATTCACAGAGAGTATTAGACCCCAGTGTTGGAGTGAACCCCCTAACAACCGCGTGACAACCTCATTGACTTCATCCTCCTTGCCTTCTATTCCACCTCCTTTGACCGTCGTATATTCTAGGTACACACTTTTTTCTTTTCTTTTTTAATTATTTTTTATTGTAAATTTTGTGTTTATAAATTATTCTAGTTCATTTTTTAATTTTCAAATAGTTATTTCATTTTCAATGATTTTTAATTTTAAAAAATTAGGTTTAAGTTACAAAATTGTGTCAATAAATGTTAGAAAATACTATAAAATGCTAGAAAATACTATAAAATGTTAGAAAAAACTAGAAAATGTTAGAAAATTTTAGATTTTTCATAATCTTATTGCTTGTTTTTAAATTATTTTTAATTAGTAATGTTTTTTATAGAAAAAAGCAGCAAAAGGGTGTTGGCCCAAGGAACAAAAGGACTAGTAGCACATTAATAGCACTAGTCTGAGAGCAGATAATCAACAGAAAAATATTGTCCAGTCTACCTCTATCAAAAACAAACTTAAAAGTCCTAACCAAAAAGAACAAACCAGAGTACCTTAACCAACAAGTATGTAAAATATTAACAGTAAGCTGCCACACAGGGCTAATCCAGAGTTTTAAAAAATTAAACATAAACCAAGAACGCAAAAAATAAAACTTACGGCCAACAAACCCAAACCAGAACAGGACCACCATGGAACCAGCAGCAGTTAAGATCTCCCACCCAGACGCTTAGACATCAAGGTAGCAGCCCACTCTTCTTGCAGAAACAAGAAGAGGACTGTTATCTTTAATTACTAATGTTAAAATGCTAGTTTTAAATTATTTTTATTAGAAAATTTTATAACAAATTAAGAAAATTTAGAAAAATTTAAAACCTTAAGAAAATTTACAAAACTTGAAACTTTAGGAAAATTTAGAAAAAATTGAAACCTTTGAAAAAATTAGAAAATGTTAGAAAATTTTAAAACTTTGTCTCTCTTCATGTGCCCATTACAACTCTCTCACCAAACTCCTTAATACTCTGTCCACACACCCTCTCTCTCTCTCTCTCTCTCTCCATCTATTAATACTTTATTTATTTCTCATTCTATTATTTGACACTAATTAAGACTCTCTCACCAAACAAGACACCCACCACCCCCTTAAAAATATCATCACACTTTTTAACACTATTTGTCTCCACACTTAACTCTCTCTCTCTCTCTCTCTCTCTCTCTCTCTCTCTCTCTCTCTCCATCTATTAATACTTTATTTATTTCTCATTCTATTATTTGACACTAATTAAGACTCTCTCACCAAACAAGACACCCACCACCCCCTTAAAAATATCATCACACTTTTTAACACTATTTGTCTCCACACTTAACTCTCTCTCTCTCTCTCTCTCTCTCTCTCTCTCTCTCTCTCTCTCTCTCTCTCTCCATCTATTAATACTTCATTTATTTCTCATTCTATTATTTCACACTAATAAGACTCTCTCACCAAACCACTTAAGACACCCCCACCCCCTTAAAAATATCATCACACTTTTTAACACTATTTATCTCCACACTTAAGACTCTCTCTCTCTCTCTCTCTCTCTCTCTCTCTCTCTCTCTCTCTCTCTCTCTCTCTCTCCTATCTGAACAAGGAGCTCTACACATGATTGCCCAATTTCCTTCCAAGGTGCTATCATCCAAAAGCATTCTCCTCTTAACATATTGTGATATTTTTTTCCTACTAAAACCAATCTGAGATGAAATTGAAGATATTTTTCTGTTTTGGGGCATAGTGTTAGCTACAATGGATGTTAACATAAATCTTCTTGTAATGGTCTTATCTTTAGTTTGAGATCGCTTCCCTATCTGGTTTAAACCTTTCCTAAAATTTTCAATCATATCAGTTTGCATGTCAACAACTTTTCTCTTCTTTGATGTTGTGTCTATACCCATTAACTTTAATGGCTCTTCCAACTTTTTGTTTATAAGTACAATTGAAAGCAATTGGGCTTGTTCAAGTGTTTCAAAATTATCAAATTTAGCCAATATTTATCTTTCTATCTTACTCCTTGACCTCTTCTTAGCAAGACTTAAAGGTTGAGCATTAGCAAATGATCTTAATTTCTCAACATCCATTATAAGTAAATGATCTAAGTTCCTATAATTAATATTTCTCTTTACATTTTGAGCTAGATCTATAAGTTCATCCATACCAGTAGGAACATGTGATCCTGACCCTTCTCCAACATAAATTTCTTGAGCTACCATAGGGAGTGATCCTGACCCTTCTTCAACATGCATTTCTTCAACTTGGCTTGACCCTCCTACTTGAGCTTTTCCTTCACCTTGACCATGTTGATTGCGAGATACATGTACAAAAATGAATCAAATTAGAGAAAAATAGAGCATAGGTCCATAAAATTTGAGCACGTAAAATTAGAGGTAGATAGGTCCATACCTTCTTTATTTTTATAATAATATGTCAATGTAGCTTCACAATTTCTTTTTTCAATACTAGGTGACCTTTTTCTTGCAGATTTACTTTGTCTTCCCTTCTTGTTCCCCATTTCTTCTCTCCAAAAGAATATTTTCTAAAAACTAGGCAATAGTAATTCTCCTCTTCAAAAAAACATCTTTGATAAAAACACCAATAGCAATTCTCCTCCAAAAAAAATGCCTTTGATAAAAACACGAATAGAAATTCTCCTCTAAAAAATGTCTTTCAAAAAATTAGAGCAATAGTAAAAAGTGTGAATTAAGTTGATTGTAATTGTGTGAAAATTGAAAAAAAAAATATTTTATTTTATACCATGCCAAAAAAAATTACCATAATTAGCCTACCCACTTCGGGCGAAGTAGGTCAGGTAAAAGTCCGGCGGGGCCTTTGGATTTTTCCCAAGGGATCTTCGTATGAAGAACATAACAAGTCCTAGAATAATATTTATCATAGTGTCCATCATATCAACTCATTATATATATATATATATATATATATATATATATATATATATATATATATATATAGAGAGAGAGAGAGAGAGAGAGAGAGAGAGAGAGAGAGAGAGAGAGAGAGAGAGAGAGAGAGAGAGAGAGAGAGAGAGAGAGAGAGATGGCAATTTCGCTGAGTATTTATCAAGTTGTTGTCATTATGGCAACATATAATCTGTGTGAAGACCGCATATGACAGAAAGTAGTTAAGACAAAGCGCAGAGTAAAATTGTCTAAGTGTAAGCAGTATTTTCTAAGTCTAACCAGAGACAGTTTTGGATAGTGATGTCAATAGAAGTAAGTTCAGTGCTTGTGCACTTGAACATGGATACTTTGATGTATATTGAAGACTTTCCTGAGAGCACAAGTCTATACGACATGTACGGAAGAAGTTATGGTAGTATTATCGAAGACAGAGTTGAAGCCGACAGGATAAAGAAAGAAGGCAGAACAAGTAAATAGTAAAGGGATTATTTTGTTTATCAAAATAATAACTTAATCACATAAGGGACAACATCATAGATGTTAACCCTTGGACAACACAAGTTAATATGTATTTTGTAAGGTGCTTTATGCTTTGTAAAGTCGACTGTAAAAGTTATTATTCTTAATATCTTGTATAGATGTAAGACATATGTAATGCGAAGATAAGAAGTGTGAAATATACATGTGAAAGATATTGATGCAAAGATATATGTTGTAAAGCAAGCAGATATTGATAGCAAAGAAGTTGAAGCTATTCAATAGTAGTGAAAGGTTATACCTTATCCTTTTGTAATAAAAAATTATTGTACATTACATGTTTGGGCAGTGAGCTCATCTTGTAATCATTCTATGTGTACTACCAACTCTTAGTAGGGTTGAGGCTTCTAACAAGGCCTAAAGTCCCTTAATAAGGACTGAGACACTATATACATGTAATAGGCTCCTAATAGGGTCAACATCCTTAACTAGATACTTTTGATTAGTGGATCGTTGTGGGTATCATCCCCACTGGGGTTTTCCCTTGGCCAGGGTTTCCTTGAGAACAAATAATGTGTTATGAGTTCATTTGCTTTATTGTTATGCACACTATTTAGTTTACTTTGTTTCGCAAGCATCAAGTTAGTTTGTTATATCCATAATTGGGCAAAAGTAAAAGTTTGTAGAATACTGATTCACCCCCCCTCTCAATATTCCCTATTTGTAACATATATATATCCACACAACAAAGTCCTACTCTAACAAGGACAAGGAGGTCCTCTCTCAACAACATCAAAAGTGGATGCAGTCAAGTCCTATAAATATAAACATTACAAAATTTTGATAATCTAGGTACACAATAGACATTGCAAAATTAATTTTAATCATGACCTCAAAGGACAATGTCGATGGTTGCATTTGGCTCAATCTTGTAGCCATGCCAAGAGTCATGGTGGTATTGACCTGAACAATATATATAAAGCATGAATCAAAATTGTATATACAAAAATTTAAAATTATATAACTTGACTATAAACTTATGGAACAAAAGCATGTACATTAGGTGTATGACACATAGCCAATATTACTGATGAATCATGACATACATGTGATGCAACATGAGACAATCCAAAAGCCTACAATTACAAAAAAAAGCATGAATCAAAGTTGTACATAAATTAGGAAGCATATATACACTTAAAATTAATGAATGAAAAACATACTATGGGTATATCAGGCTGAGTCTTAGTGACTAGTGGGGCAAAGCATGAAGAACTTCCAACCTCAATATTACATGAAGCACCCTACAAAATTGCAAAAAATATATCAAACACATTATCAATTCAAGTTTTAATTGTTTAGTTTAAATGTACTTAAACATATATTTAGATCAAAGTGCATATCGTGAACGGGGTGCCAAGATCATGAGGTGTGGAGGTCATATGATTATGATTACTGAATGACCTAGTGTCAACCCTCCTCTATTCACTAGAAAAAAAATGTTATGGTTGATATGTGTATAAATATGGAATTTAATATTGTAGTGTAAATTACCTCTATAGGATGATCATCGTTCGCATAGAGAAAATTAACATATGATATAGTCTCATCTCCAACATCACTATGTGCGCCATTGTCAACATCATCATATCCACCATGGGAAGCACCAACACCGTCAAGATCACTTTGGAGACCCCTACAGATATCCCTGCAACTCATGCAAATATGTGTTATGCTAGGGGCAACCCTCACCCGGGTCAACTGCTCTAACAAATTGACCAAAAGGGCACTCAATGAACCAAGAGTAGACCACACTGCTCGATAATGGACATGTTGCTTGCATGCAAGTATATTATTACCTTTGAGGATTTGGAAACTGATGGTCAAGATGATGTTATATTTAGATTTTCTAGCGGTAACAAAGTGTGGGGCATACTTTTCTATTTACCCTGGGTGTCTGATGCAGGAGCATCTAGGGTTACTGATGAATCTCGGAGGAATTTCCTTTTGGATTGATATAGTTCCTTGTTGTGGGCAGTTTTCAGAGACTCTGTTTGCAGTTAATCTATGGAGGTCTTTGGTGTGTGCGATGAAAAGGATTTGTTCCTTTTTGTTTGTGGAGACTATGTATATGATCACATCTCTTCAGGTGGTCTGGATTGTGAGATCTAGCATGATCTTAGTCAATTGGTTGTGTTCTTAATGCCACCAGTTCAATTGTGTTTACAGGTTGATTTTTGAGGATTGCGATGGAGGTTATCAATCATTGGAGTTGAATGGTGTGGATCTTGAGGTGGACATATGTGTGTTCGACTTGGTGATTAGATCGTGCCTGATGAATTTATTAAATGTTATAATTTATTTGGGATCTAGGCCAACCTGGTCTATTATGTTTGTCTTGGGATATGTACTATCTTGAATGTCGACCTATGGTGGCTAGTAGGTATAAATTTAGGGTTTGCAATTGTAACAAGGGAGCTCCTAGGAGTGTTGAGGGTAACATAGAGCTAAGAGAGGATAGCTGTGGGGTTTGACAGATCAAGCTAATGATCCAAGTCTTATTTTCATTATATATAGTTGTAACTAGGAAGGCCTTACAACCTGACATGTTTGATGTAATTGGATGTTTCTTGATAGTAAATATGCTGTGGTGTCACATCTTGTTGTGTTTTATTGTTTCCATTGTGTTGACTCTTGCTGCAAGATTGGACATATCCTTTGGGGATTTCTCCAATCTTGACTGTGTCAGAGTACCCACCAAGTAGCAAAATATGAGAACTTGTGCTACCTTGCTAGTATGGAAAGGGTAACCCCCCAAGAGATAGTGCGAAGGCAAGGCTTAAGTGTAGGAAAATGAAATCAACATATCATTAATAATAATTCAAATTTGAGATAGGATTTGAGAAAGCTAGCATAAGACTCATAAAAGAAGTCCAATAATTAAAAAAAATATTATACGTGACTTTGAATGTACAAAGAATGCACATTCTGTTGTTTATTTGATATGGTCCATCCTAGTCACATTTTAGTATCTAGGTCATTCTATATAGCATATACAAAGAATACGTAACTATGTTGATAGATGGAAGGATAAGTGATGCCATCAATGCATCTATGAAAAAGGAATATGGCCTTGTAACCAAACCTTCAATGACCACCTAAGCACAACTAGAAGGAATAGCAACTAAACACCAACTATGAGACAAATTGACGAGGCTTAAAAATGATGAGATAATACAATGTCAACAAAGACTAAAGGTTGCACTAAAGGGGCTTATGCAAGCATACATATTCATGTATATGAGGGTTTCACATTAATGCATGTACATACATATTCATGTATATGAGGGTTTCACATTAATGCATGTGTGCACAAACAAAGCATAGGAGTCTTATTAAAAAATGTCTTCTAAAGGAAGTTAAAAATAACAAGACATCCAAAATTTAACTTTAAATACAAGATTTGTCATATGGTACTTTAACCAATAGAACAAGTAGGAACACAAAGACTATTCAAATAGAAAAAAAATTACAAATTTTCAAAATACTAACACAACCTACTATCTAATATCTATACATTTAATAGAGATACATTTTTTTTAATTATGATTAACTAAATATTTTTTCTATAATAAAAAAATAATACACAATCTTAAATTTGATATCACAACCACTATCGACATAGAAAATGATTTTGTGTGAAATTCAAAATTCTTTATTACAAACATCATTAAGCCTGGAAAAATTAGAATGTAAAAAGCCTTAGATATCCCATAATCAACATGCTTTCTTCCTGACAAATTTTTCTAATCTTTTTTCTTAAAAGTAGGGCCCGCGCTCCACTTGCTTGGCGTTCTTTATGACTTGTTATCCAGAAGACGACGACAGTCAGGCACATGGCTAAGAGGAGTTTCCCGCACCGTGCAATAATTTTCTAAAGAGACGACTGAGAGTGATGCAACAATGGTAACATCTGTGACTATGAAATTGCCTCGTGTCAGCACTTACGGCCCACTCAAAAGTGGGAATAGTGGACTTGAACCGTTCAATAATTTTATAAAGAGATGACTGAGAGTGATGCTTCAATAGTGTACTTCTTTCTTTTGTTTAGATGGGATCCTATACAGGATATGATGGTCACATCTGTAACTATGCATTTGCCTCGTGCCAGCTGTTTAGTATTTCTTTATATTTCAGAATATGAGATTTTAGTTTAAACTTTTCAATTAATTTTTTTTCTAAATTAGTTTTTAATGAAGTTAAATTTTAGTTGATTAGTGTTGTGATTTATTTTTTAAATTTGGTATGCTTTTCCATTAGAATATTCTAACGTGTGATGTTTTTATATAAATTTCTTGCTAAAATATATTCTTTAACATTTCTAAAATAATCTAAATTATAAAAAATTAACACTAATAGTCATGTAATATAGTTTATGGTATGTTAAGATCATAGAAACACGAGAATAGTGATGATAAATATAATTAAATTAATATACAAAGGTAGAGAACACAAATATTACACCTAATAAATAGTAAAAGGGGAAGAAATCTAGTAAGAGTGAGGAAGACGACCTTCAAGCCAATATTCGTCATCAAAGTACATTTTTTTAAGTATTCAACATTTGTAAGCTAGTCATCATGTTATTTCTCATTCAAACTCTAAAATGATGTACTCTACAATTCTAAACCTAAGTTTTCTAGTGTCAAAACCTATAAACAAAGACTATGAGGAGGGTAGGAAGAGAGACAAACATTGTATATGTTATGCAACTATTTATTACAAATCACTTAGGACTATAGTGACACCTAAACATGCTTCATAATGCTTAAAAGATAAAATCAATTGGTCAAACCCGTCACATTCCATTTATTTTCCTAAATGTGATTAACTCACCACTTATTCATTAGTGAGATTATGTTTTCACCACATTTGTGACAATTTATTTATGGTTGATGATCGTTTTTTATTGACATAGTTCTTTTAACATATGTAGTTGGTGATGCTTTCACCCCTAATAGAAAATAGTAAAAAAATGTAAAATGAAAATACGATTTCTTAATAATCTATTACATCAATCCTTTCATTTCCTAATGATGCTCCAAAACATCCAATACTATTGCTAACTTTTGCACAATAGATTTCCTCTTGCACTAAGCTCATCAAACTTTGTTATCGGGACCCATATACTTCATATTTGCCTTATTTTTTTGCTCCTCCCTTAGTTGTACTTAAGGTAGGGTTTTGGCGTGAATAATGTTTTATACCTAGTAAAGGTCTTCTACCTAGTTAGTTCCTAGAGGGGGGTTATTAGCATGACATAAGTTGACTTAGATCCTAGGTGCCATTCTAGAAGTCTTAGTTGTAGAGATAAGATCTTATCATATCTAATCTTTCTATTTATAATTACCTTGGCATTTAATTTTTTTTGTTAGTTGGGCTTCAAGTAAAATATTAAGACACATTTCATATTATTGTCCAATCTTATTACCTCTCCTTTGACTATAAAAGAAAGGTCTCTCTTGCGTCTTGTATCATATTGGAGCCTTGATTTGGTGGAATAACCTCTTATGTCAATGCTTGTCTCTTGTCATGTGGAGGTTTTTTCCAGTGCTACATATTAATAATCATGGGTGCTTAGTTCAACATGGTGTCAAAGCGTGATAATTCTTGTGTTGCTAACATAATGGATGCCTCATATTGTTTCAAGGATTTCTAATAATAGTGCTTGCAAACTAAAGTATCTAACAATGTTAGCCAGGTATAATAAAAATATACGTAGCATGAGAATCCTTGACCTCTAAAAGTGGACTTAATAAAGCTAAATGTGAATTATCATGATGAACTCTAGGTGTAAATGGAGATGGAGGAAAATCATACGAGTCAGTTTCATCTAAATCCTTATGGAGGAAGGAAGATTATGAGAGGATGAGTTGAGAGATCCTTTCTTGAAATATGTTGAATGAAGAGTTCATGTATATCGAGATCTAAAAGATGATATCCTTTGACACCATCCTAAAATCAAATAAAGATGTAGGGTTAATTGTGAGGTTAAAGGCTTTACAAATTTCCTAAAGAATGTACACCTATGCTAGTGAGCCATAGAGTCTAAACTATCCTACAATAGGTTTCCTCTTAAACTAAGGTCAAAAGGCAACAATTATCTTCAATGCCTTATGTGGAACCCTATTATACATTCTAGTAGCACAATATCTTTAGCTGAATATTCAAGTTCAATGAAGTATCCATGAATCATTCAACTATCCATATCTTTCAAAGACCTATTTTCCTCTATGCAACACGATTCTAGAAATGATATGCAAAAAATTAAATACAAAAATATCAATCTCTTAAAGAGTGTGAAACTATTTGAAATGATGTTTATATATTCTCAAACTCTAAAAATCCTTCAAATAGCATGGTACCAAAACATGAGTATTCATATGCTTCTATCATAATTGAACTCTCCTAGTATTTGAAGGGTATCCAATAGGAGTGTTTGTAAACTTGAGTTATTAACAAGTATAGTTACATGTAATAAAATGAGATGGTGGAGGAGAATCATTGACCTCTAAATGTGGACTTAATAAAGTTGAAGGTGAATCAAAGTATTGAACTCTAGGAGTAAAAGAAGATGGAGGAAAATCGTATGAGTCCCTTTGATATAAATCATTATGGAGGAAGAAAAATTATGATAGAAAGTGTTGAGAGATCCTTCCTTGAAATGTACAATATGCTCAATGAAGAGTTCATGTGTCCCAAGATCTTAAATTTGATATCCTTTGACACCATCTTGAAATTAAATAAAGATGTAGGGTCAACTATGAGGTTTAAATATTTTACACAATTCATAAGGATTGTATCACTATGCTAGTGAGTATGGGTGAAGCCACAATAGTGGCTTACACTTTTTTTCTTGAACGGACACTGAACTCTAAATTTTGAAAAAAAAATTCAGATTCAGATGCATATTGTTGTTAAACCGTTTGAAATAAAAAGATGAAGTAAATTAGAGTCTTTTAGGATTTTTTGTCTAGATTTTAAATATATATATATATATATATATATATATATATATATATATATATATATATATATATATATATATATATATATATATATATATATATATATATATATATATATTTATATATTTAAATTTATTTGAATGGTTTTTTCTTTCTCCCACGAAAACTAGTATGTTGCTGAAAATACTATTTTCAAAGAGTTACATTGTTTTCATAGAGCATAACTTTTTTTCTAAAATAGATATCAATGTGATTCTTGCGAATTTAGTTTTTTAACATCCATATGGAGGGCATGCAATTGGTTTTACAAAATTATCATGATTATTTCATATTTTATTAACGTTTGAAGTTGACTAAACTGTAATTTTGACATACCTTGACTACATAGCTTATAACTTGTCATGTATTTGTCCAATTTTTTTAAATTTTTTTTTTATAGAAAGATGACTTCAATACCTATGGCATAGATATTTTTTAGATTTTTTTTTCTCTCATTTACTATTTTTCCATAAGCGTCAAACATGGAGGTAGACATACGGTGAAATATCTATGTTTAGTAAAACTAAAAATACTAAGTCATAATAAAATTAATATATTAACATTGTAATCATTGGAAATATTTTTCTCAGTAGTACCTTACTACATAGATAGTTTTGTCAAATGGGTTCATTTGATTTTCCAAAAGATAAACTCGAAGTGATTTTTTGTTAGCATTTTAATAGGTGTGAAGGAGACCCCATTATAGGTATGAATGAGGCTCGTATAGATGTTATATCAATGTTTTTCTTATCTAAGAGGCTTTGAGCTAACCATTTGTAATTAAATCCTTCAAATAGAACCTCTCAAGGTTTAAATCATCATATTTTATTAAAAATGTGTTATTTCAACAAAAATTAGCATCTCTAAACAAGTGTAACCCACTATTGTGGGGTCACCCATATAAGACTTAGAAATGTCACATAGTATGTTTCCTCTTGTACTAAGCTCAAAACATGATGATTCTCTTCAATACCTTATGGGTAACCCTATTGTAGGTCTAAGTAGCACAATAGCTTTAACCAAATATTTAAGTTTGAGGAAGTGTCCATGGATCATTCAGCTAGCCATATATTTGACAGACCTATTTTCCTCTATGCAACATGATTCTACTAAGATGTGTAGAAAAATAAATGCAAAATATCAATCTCTTAAAGAGCACAAAATTATTTAAAACTATGCTTATATATTCTTTGACTCTATACATCCTTCAAATATCATGGTTTTATAGCATGACCATTCCTATTTTTGTATCATAATTGAGCCCTCCTAGTGTTTTAATGATATTTAATATGAGTTCTAGAAAACTCAAGTATCTAAAAACCATAGTTATGTTGAATAAAAATAGATAGTGAAGGATAATCTTTGACCTATAAACGTGGACTTAATAAAGTTAAAGGTGAATCCTAATGATGAACTCTAGGAGTAAAAGAAGATGGAGTAAAATCATATGAGTCACTTTCATATAAATCATTATGGAGGAAGGAAGAATATGAGAGGATGATTTATGATATCCTTGCTTGAAATGTGCAATACACTCAATGAAGATTTCATGGTTTTGAACACACCACAAGACTGGTTGGGGGAGGGGGAGGGGGAGGGGTGTGAATTAGTCTTCAATAAATTTATTTTTTTGTCACAATCAGTTATCATTTATTTTTATCTAACCATCAATGAAGGATATTAAAATGAATACATAGACAAATGAATACCAAATTTTTCTATTGAAATCCCAATGTGGGAAAAACCACAATGAGAATAACACTCACTCTATATATAATTTTAATACAATGCTTTTGGCTAGAGGTCAAGGAGCTCACTACGTCTGAAAAGGGCTTGAAAGATAAGGTGAAAAAACTTAGGGAATGATATAAAGAACTCATGAGATTGATACATATGATCCTAGGATAAGATAAAATACTATACAAGCTACCAAAAGAACTCACTATCTTCATGTAGGCACATTGAATTGATGAACTAAAAAGATGTAGTGTAGTGCCCCTCCTAGTTATTGTTTGCATTGTGTTCCTTTAGATGTGGATCCTTGTATGTCCTAACTTGGTTTTGGATATTTCCTTATTGCCTTATTTAAGTCTATGTCCTTATTGTATGTCAGATTGATAAATGTGGTTGGACCAACTTGGACCCATGTTGTATTGGTGCCTTCTTGGTGACTTGGATTATGTTGTTGAATAATTAGCATGTTGTCTATTTTGATTTGAGATAGACTCTTTGTATGGTTATTGTATGAATGTTCACATATCACCCTCTTGTATTGGTATGTTAGTGATGCATTCAACTATTGTGACATCCTTTTATCCTTGGGATGACACTGTTGGTATAGATAGTAATTATACTTGTGAATCCAGTGATAACCATAAATGTGTTATAGATTTGTGATGATGTCTTGTCACAATTGCATGCATAGATGATATTATGGCCTCATGGAATTGCTAATGATTTCATGTCAAGTGTTGATAAAAGCTAGTGATCTGATGTGATATGTCATGTTGGATTGTGTATCATTAGTAACCTATTTTGAGGAATTATTATATGTTTATTGATATTCATTTAATGATATTAATGTTAGTTAATGATCTTTGATGAGATTTTATGTTATTACTCATGGTCAATTATGGTGAATATGTAGTTCAGATGAGTTTATAATTGTGATGCTTAAACAAGGACTCATGGTATTAACCTTACATAATGTGATTTAGTAATTATTGTATGTGAATAAATAAATGATAATATATGTGAGAAGGGGTGGTGTTGTATCATTTATAGAATGATTATGCCAATAAAGTTCCCTTTCACTAACTACTACTATTTGATGATGGTATATGTGATTCAATCACACACACACACACACACACACACACACACACACACACACACACACACACACACACATATATATATATATATATATATATATACATATACATATACATATACATATACATATACATATACATATACATATACATATACATACATACATACATACATACATACATACATAGATACATACTGATGAAGGGTGCTCCCCTTAATACCACAAACACATAATAGAAATAGAGAAACAACAACAATAATATGCAAGAATAGAAAATTGGCTTCTTATTATCTCCACAAATGTGGAATTACAAACTTTCTGAATTACAATATGCAAAGCCACATGGGCATTCCCTTACAATATTCTGTAGGACAAAGCCTTGAATCGATACCCAGATCTACTACCCAAAACTGCCCTAGACAACATTACGGGCCTTCTTTATATAGGCAATTTCCACCGCACGAGACGGTTCTAGAAATTTAGCCCTTAGGGCCGACCAAACTTAGAATTATTTTATTTTACAATTTATTACATCAAAGTCGGCTCAAAATGAGTTTTGAAACCCAAACAGAAATTTTGAAGAAAGATTATTTTCCACCATTTCAGGTGACCCAACTTTCGAAGACCATAAGTCATCACCCGTTGACCCGATTGGCTATTATAACCCCATTCTGGAAATGCCACGAAGTGCTCTACAAGCTTGACCAGCGCAAAGCACTTGCCACCCAAATTTCCAACCTCATCCAGGGCCTCTAAAGCCTTCAAAACTGAGTTCAAAGTTTTTGTACCCTGCTGCCAATACCGAAAATCTTCAATATCTTCAAAACTACACCTGATCTAACCATGAAACTTTGCTAGCAGGCTGATATGACTGAGATGAACCTCCACATGTAAAATTAGAACATTTTGAGATCGTAAGACCAACTTACTAAAAATAGCAAGTTTCCATAAATAGCAACTCTGCACAAGATAGCCCTTATTGAATACAAAAACAAAAATATTTTTGGGTGATGCAAGATTGCTCTTACACCCAGGATGCTCCTGCATCAGACACCTGGGGTAATTTGAGAAGTGACCCTGTCACGACTCAGGTGTGCAGAGGAAAACCAAGACGGTTAACCTCCTCCTTTGTTAGCCATGATGAATCTTCAATAGGTCATCCTTTCCATTTGACCAAATACTCTTCATATGTCATGTTCCTTGTGCTTCTGCCAACATGACTGTCCAGCGTGTCTTCAATCTCCTTGATATCTGAACTGGTTGCTGGAATACTCTACTATGCTGCTGCAACCTCATCTTCAACACCTCCTTCATGATACTCTGTCAAATCTGAAATGTTAAACACTGGTGAAATATTTAGCTCACTAGGCAATTCTACCTCATATGCATTTCCTGAATCATGCTTCTTCAATATCTTACATGGTCCAAACTTCTTCATTTTCAGCTTGTTATATGTACCAACCGGAAATCGCTCCTTCCGCAAATGACCCATGACTTCATCTCCAACCTAAAATTTCTTATGTCTCCTTTTCTCATCTGCCTTAGCCTTATACTGCGCATTCATCTTGGTAATATGCTTCCTCACCTCCTCATGAATGTTCTTCAAGTGTTCTGCAAAATCCTCAGCTTCAACACTACTTATTTCTCCTTTATCTATATTTCTCAATTCAAATGCATTTCTTGGACTACTTCCATATACAATCTAGAATGGTGATTTACCAGTGCTCCTATTGATAGAATTATTGTATGCAAATTCTGCCTGTGGTAAAATCAAATCCCATCCTGTTGGCTTATCTCCAACCAAACATCTCAGCAGATTTTCCAAACTTCTATTCACCACCTCTGTCTATCCATCAGTCTATGGATGATGTGATGAACTGAACTTCAAATCTGTCTTCAACTTCTTCCACAATGTCCACCAAAAATATCCAACAAACTTAGTATCTCGATCTGAAACTATGGTCTTTGGCAAACCATGTAGTCCTCACCACTTCTTTGAAAAATAATTCTGCTACATGAACAACATCATTAGTCTTCTTGTAGGGAATGAAATGTGCCATCTTTGAAAATCTGTCAACCACCACAAAAATTGAATCATGTCCCCACTGAGTTCTCGGTAAACCAAGAACAAAGTCCATACTGATATCCTCCCAAGGCTTCTCTGGTATAGGTAATGGCTGATACAACCCTGTATTCTGCTTCACTCTTTTTGCCATCTGACATACTCTGCAACTCTGTACAAACTTCTTCACATCTTGCTGCAATTGTGGCCAATAATAATTCTCACCAACCAAAGCAAGGGTTTTATCATAACCAAAATGTCCAGCCAATCCTCCACTATGCTTCTCCTTGATGAGATTATCCCTCATAGAACTTCGTGGAATGCACAACTGACTCCCTCTGAATAGCATATCATCTTGGATGATAAAATCCAGCCATTTCATCCTGTCTAGAGTAACAGGTTCTGTACAAGTTTTCCAAGCTTCACCAAAATTAGGATCCTCTGGATACAAATTCTTGATTTCCTTGGACCCAACCACCTCAATTTGCATCTCTGTCAGCAATAGTTGCCTTCTGCTAAGAGCATCTGCAACCCTGTTAGACTTTCCACTTTTGTGTTTCAAAACAAATGTATGACTATGCAAAAACTCAACCCATTTCAAATACCTCTGATTCAACTTTCCTTGAATATTCAAATATTGC